>JAGFZM010004349.1:0-11057 GCA_017657215.1 Limnothrissa miodon
CATGAATCCCACTGAATTCTCACCTTAAGAAAAATGATGTTTGAATCAGTTGGGGTTTTTGAAGAGCCCAGTGTAAATGGTTGCCCATCTCTTTTTCTTATCTGGTCCTTCCCCAGGTATTACTTCAAGAAGGTGAGCGACGAGTTTGACTGTGGGGTGGTGTTTGAGGAGGTGCGAGAAGATGATGCAATCTTGCCCATCTTTGAGGAAAAGATCATTGGGAAGGTGGAGAAGATCGATTGAGACGAAAAAAGAAGTGAGGGGGTGATGTGGAAAACATGAAGCCCAGCGTTGATTGGAGCGCTGTAATGGTGTCCCAGACGGAGGGAGAGAGAGAGAGAGAGAGAGAGAGCGATAGAACAATGGTCTGTAAGCAGGTGCAGAGTGAAAGGTCCAGGGCAGGTGTATTTGCGTAGATGGCTAGAGACAGAGATGTGCATTAGAGTCCTCTCCCTGGGGGTCACACTGGAAGCACACACTAATGGCGACAGGAGCTCACACACACACACACACATACACACACACACACACACACACACACACACACACACACACACTGTTGGATGAACTCCCCCGGCTGCCAGTGGGCTCTGTGCAGCTGTTGGCACTCTGTGCATGGAATGGGAGTGATGAAACAAAAGACTAAAGAAGAAGAAGAAGAATGAACTGAAAGAGAAACGCAGAAGAATGATACTCTTACCTTGTTCTGGTATAATTCTAACTGAAATGTAATGTAGCATTGCGAAAGAAAGTTTGACTAGGACAAAAGCAAATTACTATGAATCTGTTTACTAAAGCTGCATATTTTTGATATGTTATCAGACGGAAGGTATCCTTTCTAATGTAACAACTTTTTTATATGTACCTGGTACCAGATGTGTACAGATTGTCTGTTTTAAACGAGAGTTAAAAAGTTTTCTATCTATTTAAATATTTAAAAGACAAAGCTATTTGGTTGAGATTTTATTGAAGCTGTGGCACACTATCAGAGGTTTTTCTCAGGGCCTACATCTCTGGAGCCCATGTGGGAACCTAGACACCATAGCCCCCTTGTGTTACCTACCAAGTGCTTTTAATCCCTCCAACCTCCCTAATTCTACTATTTAATGGCCCCTACTCTGGTGGCATTAGTCCTATATGCACTTGTAATTGCATTAGAAGGGACAAAAAGGAAAGTCGCCTTTAACCCCCCCCCCCCCAACCCCCGCAATGATTTTGCCTTTGTAGTTATTGGAACACCTAGTGATTGCTGATCAGCATTTTTGAACAGTGACCTACGCAGTGTGCGCTGTGTACTGGAGCGCTGTAATGAAGTGTCCTATGGGTGCAGCAGCCAGGGAAGGGTCGGGACCTGCATGAGAAAGACACGCGCGCCCTTTAAAAACAAAACCAACCCAGTTCCAGCCTTATTAGTCCTCTGAACCGACGTGGTGGACTCTGTTGTGCTCCCCTAGTGAAAGGCTAACACAGAGGTGCGCTGGAGGAGCGCCGGCCTCCAACAGCAGGTGGGAAATGTCTCCCATAGAGTGAGCTTAGCTACTCAACTGGAGGAAACCATCTCTCAGCATTTTCTCAACCCCAGGGCTCCTGTGGGCCATCTTAAGTGCTTGTGGATGTTCATGTTTAAGTGTGGGAAGATGAGCGATGGCAGCAAAGTGCATTTGTTGAAGAGACAGCGCTTTTTTTTTTTTCTTCTTTTTTTTTCCTTCTCTCAAATATGTGTGTTGTGTGCAGGTGGCTTGTATCATTGTGTTGTTGTGCACACACCTTAAGGGGTGTCTGTACGAGATCATAGGGTCCAGTGACAAAAGTGCCATTGGATGATTCACTTATCATGTTTACACTTACCTTAATGTATTATGGAAAAAATAACTAAATGATGAATTGTAGCCTTTAGCTTAATATGGCTAAATTTGGTGCCTGGTTGGAATACATTGTTATACAAAAAAAAGTAATTTTAGCCTAAAAAAGATTTTCTACTGATCACAAACACCAAAGAGAACAGGGGTTTAATACTTTTCCACCCATTTTGTTTTGGTTCTTTTGTTGTTGTTCTTATCTTAATAATTGGAGTGATTCAAACCCAGTTATACTTTAAAAGACCTTGCACATTATTGTTTGATAACATTTTGTAGGAAGATGGCATTGGTGCCAGATGAGTGAGGTAGCCATTGTTTTAGTTGTGTTTAAAGGAAGGAAAAACAGCTAGGAAGAATAACACAAGGTCTTTCTTGGCATGGGCCTCAACTCACTAAAGGCACTACATTAGGGAAGGGTTGCTTTTCTAAAAACATATTACTACAATGAATCTGAATGAAAAATCACTAACCTCTGCACTCTAAAAAGACATGGACAGCTCTCGTTTTGTCATCCAGATAAGTAAAACTCAAGCACATGAAAAATGCATCCGAATGGCTTTTCTTCAACCACAAACTTGAACAGCATTGAAACTCAAATGTGTTGTTTTGATTTCATTGTCTTTGTGCTCCCTGGCACTGTTGGCATGGGTAGGGGTGACCTCTAAAAAAAAAAAAAAAAAATCAAATAAACAAACAGCATTACTGTGACGGCCGGCACTGTGTGCGAGGATCCTGCCCCGCCTCTGCCGGCCTTTGTTGTACATAGACATCACCGAGTGCCTTCCTGTCCCGTCCTCTGCATCCCCCGTCGTCTCATCCTGCTTTGGTGTCAGTTTCCAGGGACAAGAATCATGCTTTTCTGTTTTTATCTGGTTGGCTTTTTTTTTTGTTTGTTTTTTATTTTTTGTCTTTTTTTGAAAGGATGTCTAGATTAGTGTCTGTGCAAGTGTCTGTAAGACGTGCATCCTCACTCTTTGGAGAAGCCTTTTCCTTGTAAATATGTACATTTGAAAGTGTCTACCAGCAACAGCGTTGGACAATGTAGTACCTTGGTTCCTCTCCTGGTGCTCCAAATACCAGTGTGCTGGATTGTACAGCTATTATTCACAGGTACTTGAACAATAAAGACATGTAATAAACCGCTAACCCGTGCTGATCTCTCATTTCTCAAACACATTCAGCATATTTATCTTAATCAGAGATGTTGCATAAAAGTTTACCTCCCTCATGTCGAAAATACATCCGTTTTCATTTTACTGCACTAGTCAATGGCGCTGCCTGTAATGTGTCTCAAACACTTGCCAATGCTCAGCAGATGGTGGCAGTGTTGGGTTTCAGTAGTCATTCCGCGCCAGTACTTGGACTCTGGGTGGAACTTCTTGGCTCCCAGGGCATCCAGATCGAATGTTTTCCTGTGCTTCACCTGTCTGGATTTGCATAAATAATTGATGAGAGTGGTGGGAGCTGTTGCTGTTTTCTTTGGGTATACCGGCAGACTAGCAATTTCGTTTCTCTGTGCAAATAGAAAAGCAGTCAGATATTCCACTGACAAGCATGGGCGAGTAAACATTGAACATTAAACATTAAACATTGTCATTTTAACACACACCTGAGAACACACCGATCTGCGCACCATTTTTACACAGGCTTTTTTGAACTGGTTTACTGCAGAGGTTCTGAGCATTCTCTAATGAAAAGTGAAATGCCTGCATCCGCCAAATGTCTGCATCATTAGCATCATGCTTTTAACTGCTCTGTCTTCTCTTGTCTCCTGGCTCCTCAAGTATAGTGCTTGAAACAGCAGGGCTCAGATGCCTGAGAGGCTTGGAGACATAGCTGAGGGCTGGGGTCAGATGAGGGGAGCTGATGAAAAGCTGCCCTTAGGCAGGTGGCAGTCCTGCTTCCGATGGCTTTCAATATTGCCTCAAGGAGTCTCTTTTAATGCCTTGACGTAAGCCAGCCTTCAGCAAATAGGGCAGCGTCTTCTTTCTTGCACTCTCTTGGTTTTGGATCTTACATGTTTACAGACGGCTTACTGGATGCTACATGAGTCTGGTCATATTTCCTGACACTGGTTTTATTTGTCTAGCTTGATGCATGTTTTTATCCATGGTGTACATACTCTTTTGTGTGCTGTATGGTGATGGAGCCTGAAAGATCTCTGCTGTTCACGCCTAAAGGAGCCCTCATGCACTGGGCTGCTAATTGATTCAGGAACACAGCGCCGGGCTTCACTGCAGCTTAATTAAAAAGCAAAGTCCATTGGAGTTGTGTGTTTAAGTATCCAAATGAATTCTGAGGAATAAAAAAGAAATGAAGTGTGGAGAAAGCCTTCATTAGTGGAGCATACATTTTAATGCTGCAGATCTCCATTCAATCTGCTCTCTTAAGGCCAGCAAGTATAATTCAGTCTTTTACAAAGGGTTCTTTAATCCTTAGTTCTGCTTTCTGTGTTATACTAATATTCTATTGGTTCCATCTATGTATTGCTTAATTGTTGGAGCTAGCTATGCAGAGATCGATCACAACAAATATTCCTACTTAATGGTTTTTAGAATTAACATTTTTCCTCTGCTGTTAATATTCATGACTGCTGCTTATTAGGAATAAATCCAGTCAAATTAGCATATACATTACATTCAAGGCCTGTGCATCATCGTTAAGCAATGCTCATATATTAAAAGAACATATCTCCACAGTAACAGTTCCTCAATTTTAAGTGTGAGTGGGCAGAATGAACTACTTCCACAAGCCCTTTGATTCAGAACAGACTTGGTGCAGTAGGGAATTGAATCAACAGTAATATCTTTGTAGAAAAGACAAAGCCAAATGTGTTTGCCATGCGAGCTACAGCACCTATTCATGAAGGGTCACCATCTGTGAAGACAAACTGGTAACGTCTAGCGGATCATAAATAGACCTTCCAGTTCCCTTTTACTGTTAATTCAATGAAAGTGGCCAATCTACAGTCATCATTTTAGTGGCACCACTAGCAAAAGCTATTGAGATTTTCCAAATTACCATATCTTGCGTTGAGAAGGATGTATTCCCAGGGTGTCACATGTAATTATACTCTCATTTGTCACTTTTTCTTTGTAGTGCTGTGGAACATTAAGATGATCACATTTTTTGCAGACTTTATATGAAGGCACCACAATTGTGATTATGTAATTCTAAAAAAAATGTACAAAATGTGTCAGCCTATTCAACGAATTCTAGAATTAATCTTTCTCTGGCTTGCTTTCACACCTGTCACACAGAAACACACACCTACATAACACAGGACTAACACTTCTGATTGGTATTGCGTTGCCTTGGTTCTTCATGCACTGCTGACACATTTTACATGATGTCTCGTGTGTCTGTTTTAGTTTTCAGATAAAAGATCCTTTGCCTATAAAGGAAACTAAGGCACACTAACCACTGCGTCGCTTAAATGAATGCTCAGTTCCAAATGCTGCTCAGTTCCAAATGCTTTGTCTTGATTCATTTTAGTAGAAGAAAGAAACAACATCATTTTCTTTAGATTGATGCTGGCTGAACTGAGAGTTTCAGTAGTTCAATAGTCAGAGAAGACATGATTCACACGTACCCAGGCTCATATTAGTATGTCAGTACCAGATTGCATGAATGCATAAGTGCAGCACGCAGGAGGCAGTTGGACAGGTGGGGACGTCTAACTACAGGGACAGGCTTTTAGAAGAAGCCTGTTTGTTTGACATTTATTCATGTCATGCTATGCTGTGCTACTTAAAATCATCTGGATGCTCTGCCTACCTATTAGCTTACTTGTTTTAGAAGCAGTGTCTAGTGATGAAGTAACCAAAAAAAGACAGACATCTGTGTGCATGTGTGCATGGTGTAGATGCAAGGGGATGATAGACTGTCTTATCTTCCATGCATTCATTGCTTTCCATTTCTTTTGAGCGATACTAAGAAAGATGGAGCATTGAGAGGACAATCATTTATTATGCCACTTGGACTTATGTCCAATGATGGTGTTGGTACAATTTTGTCTGCCCCAGGCCCAGTCCCAGTGCTGACTATGAGATGTTTAGGCCGCTGCTAGCTTGAGTTCTACTGAGGGGTGGTACCCTATAGCCTACAAATGGGGCTCTACACTGCTACTTGCATCCTACTCCTTTCTGTTCTCATTGTTCATGGATGGACTAACCGCTGACCCAGCTGGCTCCATGATCCACATTACGTACGTGTCCTGCTCAGTGTCAGTTGTGCTTCAGTGGTCCTTTCGCTTGGCTAGACAGGCACTCTGAACTAAGATGTGACGGTGTTTCTCCTCAGCATTTATAACATTCTGCCAGCCACATTCTAGCTGACAGAGGACATAGATCTGTTGTTTAAATAGGCTACCAGAGAATCGTTTTTACCTTAGTTCTCCACCAAACATTCTCAATCCTGAGAACAGTGCTTACACAAACAAACTCCTTGTGAAAATCTGTGTTGTACTAAAGAAGCAAAACTCCTATTTTTTCCACTTTACTGCAGTATTTTGAAAATGAATGAATGATAATGTGATTAAATTAAAGTTATGTTACAACAAAATAACAATATAACAAATGAAAAATAATACAATCCATACGTTTTATTTATGGATCTCCATTTTTACTTTCAACACTTTTTATTTTCAACTCACAAATGTGACACATCTTCATGAACTATGTAGATAGATAGATAGATAGATAGATACTTTATTGATCCCCAAGGGGAAATTCAAGTTCATTCATGTAGTCTCCATACATTTTCAAGTTGCCTTACATTTTTTGAAGTTACCATAGAAACAGAGAGTATTATATCTTCACCACACAAACTCATTAGGATCTCACATATAGCATCAAAGATCATACACCTGTCCACCCCCGGCCTCAGTGATGCAAATGACACAGCCACCACTGTAGCAAACAATCCTGACTACCCTCTGACCCAGTTCTTCACTCCTCTTCACTTCAGTACCCTGCACTGGAAAAATGCCCATTTTAAGGAATGTTTTGTCCCCTCAAACGTATGTGAAAGTAGCCCACTCCATATCTGTTATGCTGTCTGCTCTGCCCACCTGTTTCTTGTGATGTGTATGAAGAAAAGACATTAGTATAGGGACATGACAACGAATTGACGTTAGAAAGCCTATATAAGACAATATAGACTATCTTACAGTTTAACCGATATAGCTGGTTGTAGGCGGAGTCGCTGGAGGATCACTGAATCTCCAGTACATCTCTGACCAGCACTGCCCACTGCATGATTTAGCAGCACTAAATTCAGTACCAAAGACAAGTCCATCTTGGATCATGAGACACAAGTCCAGCGAGTCATGGAGACAAGTCACGCTGACGCTGGTCTTCTATATCATCTTCTCCAAATCTTTCTGTTCCGTACTGAGGGAGCACATTCATCTCCAAAATATTTTTAGGAAGCTGACATATCAAATCATTCCACCCTGGAAGCACGAAAATGATTAATCAATCTGGATAAACAGAGCTTCCGTAACAGATTTGTTGCAGCTTCAAATGAAAACACAATTTCAAACTCCCATCACAGAACTCTTAAGTGTTGCATACCCCATTAGCAGACTAGCAGCACAGTGAGGTATGCATACAGTATGTTCCAAGCGCATATGACTCATCTCCACACCACATAGGTCCTGTCAGTTTGTGAAAAGGCCAGCAGGACTTTTTGTACTGTAACAAAAACACTTCTCTTACGGTCAGCCCATTCTATTTCCATATGCTTTCTAGAGGATAAAACGAGTGTGGAAGAAGTCCACGTAATCCTGCCAGGTCCTTAAAAGAAGTATTTGATGATGCTGAATTAACTATGTCAATCCATGTAGATCCCTAATCAATAATTGCTCTACATATGGATTGACATAGTTATGTCAACATATGGATCATATGGCTACATTTGACATCTTGTACTTCCTGTGCACAGTGCAAAATGTCATATTACTTTTGAATGCCAAAGTCCCACTTTTTATAATACAACCAACCAACAACTCTCTGAGTTGGTACGTAGCTGACAAGACATTGTTTGTGGCTAAATTGTGTCTTTAGCTGACACAAAATCGATGCAATCACCAATGCATCACACCCTCCCACTAGGAGTACATAGATGATTGAATGAAATGACAGTGACATCTGTCGGACAATGCCCACGAGGAGATGCCAGTGCAGCCACCACTGCATTTACATGTGTTCCCTCAGTAGCCCTGCTGATTTACTGTCTTAAATCAGCACATTAGGGATCTGTGTTTGTTGTGTATTAAAGCAAAACAAATAGAGCACAGTCCCACAAGCGTCTCTCCTGCTGTGATGGTCTGGCGTGTGTCCATGAGATGAGATGAGTTTCATTAATGGACCAGACAGGACTGAATGGTGCCGAGACATCTTTGTTCAGCGCTGTTGTCAGTGGTAGTCCTGAACTACTGACAATCAAACACTCTTCAGCCAGGCGAAAAATAACATGTCTGATATGAACAGATGTTCTTCACATGTTCAAAATGCCCTTCTGCTGGAGTCCATCCACTAGAAATATTCTCTTTGAACAACGAGCAATGAATGACTCGGCTGTTGTGTAACGCGAGTAACAGCTTCCCTCTATTTAATTCAGATAAACATCATGTCAGACAAAAATGTATGTGCTTGGTGCCTGTCCCCTGGCCTGGCATCTTCAATTGAGCTGTGAACATTTTTTTAAATGATGTCACATACACATTCATTACCATACAATCAACTCAAGTCAAGGTTTTCCTTGAAGAAAATAACTGAATAAGTTCTCTTCTAATACAAAGGCTAATATAAAAAAGTAATGCAGTGATATCAGAGACTGTTGATGGATTCAAAACTATCTTTGGAAATATTGTGTGAATTGAATTGGTTCACCCTGAACTGAAAAAAATGTGCTTTCAAGGAACATCTATAAAAGCTCATCATCTGCAGTCAAGACTTATTCCTAACCCTGTATGCCATCCTATTCTGCATTCTCATTGGTGGCCTTGGCCAGTTCTGCTGCTGATCTCTAGTCAGTTTTAGGCTTGTAGCGTGCAGTATCCATCCAGCTATCTCAGCTGACCACAGTTGCCTGTAATCACGTCACGTAACAATTGAATTGCACTCTCTCCCACCTGAGTATTCTACAGAAGGAACATTGCTCATTTGAATTTCCGTTTCTCCCCATCCGTCCCTGTGTCTGCACTGGTGAGTCGGACTGTGTGATGAGGAAGGATGGATATGTCAGCCTCCCTTTCATTCTTATCTGTATCTGATTCTGTGGCCTTCTATTCACCTTGCTTAGTCCTCTGCAGCCCTCTTCTAGTGTGCAGTGACATGCATGTCAGTACTCCTCCACTTTCCCTCTATATTCTGTCTCTCTTCACTCTTCCTAGAACTGTTTCTATGGACCTCTGAAGACCTTCTTCGTCTCTTCTTTCCTGCCAGCACCCCTCTAGCATCCATAAAGACTTTCTCAGTACTGCAAGACCCAAGCATGCAACAATGGAATTAAGGTGTACAAATTGAAGATTTAAAGGCCCACTATGCAACATTTTTCATTTAATTAATCCGTTTCATACTGTTTAGGATGCTAAAATGAGTCATTACACGGCGAACGAACGGTGTAGAATGCGCCACCGTGGCCTATAGCGGTAGATGCAGCACTTGCGATGTTCAGCAGCACGGACCGCCTCCAATAGAATGCAGTGCAATACAATGACATACAGCGGTCTTTAGAGGGAGCTCGTGAGAGGAAAAAACAGAACGTTGCTTAGCCCCTCTTTAAAGCCACTATATGATGGATTTATCTTCTATTTATCTTTGTCTTATATTAAAAATACATTTTTTATTTTAAAAATATAATGTAAAACGATGGTAATTACCTCCATGAATAAATTGTAGTGTTCCCGTAAACTTGGTAATTTCCATTTATATGATGTGGTTGGGTACCAAATGAGAATATGCATTTTGCGCCGCCATTTTCAAAATGAGGACCATGGGGAGGGCTAATACATTTTATTCAAACGTGTGCAGTATACCACTTCGCCGATAGATGGGAGAAATTCTCATACGAAAAAAATAAAACTTACACATAGTGGGTTTAAAGGTCTCATTCCATCGTATTTTCATTAATTTTGTGGTGGTCTCTTGTCTAAAATAATGTCATGAGAGTTGGTTTTGAGAAAAATATGCTGTGGTTGTCTTGTTTCAAGCTCTTTTAGTAAGGTGAAAACGAGTGCAGGGACAGTGCGAGAGGATTCTTATGAATATTAATGATATGCAAACGTACCGCCTCTGATTGGCTAACAGCAATATCATTATCATTCATTGGCAGTGTGTATTTTGCTGCTTTGCTTCCTAATATAAATGCTTTCCCCTTAGGTCAAAGATCAGACTTCCAACAACCCATGTTATTTAGAGATTCTTTTTTTCTCATTTTCACATTCATGAAAATATCATGAAAAGTGCCTTGCCTAAAGATTTTAAAGAAATGTTATCAGGTTACTCAAAAACAGAAGTATCTTCTGTTATCACCATAAATTGACCTTCGCTCATATGCAATACCAACCTACCAGAAAGACATGCACAAAAGAGAAGAGAAAATGGCATTAAGCTTGAGGTAATTATTGAGGGGAGGGGGGATTCCAAGACTGAAGGTAGAGATTATTATAAATATTATGATTTTTTTTACAACATGAAGATATAATAATCATTTAAAAATGTTTATATAATGGTAAATGTTACTGTAAATAAACTATATATTTACAGTATTGATTTTCTACTTCAACAAGCACTCAAAGCGCTTTACAGTATATGCCCACTCACCTATCACAAACCGGAGGCGAATCATCATGCAAGATGCCGATCGGTTGGCCAATGGCACCTCTACCACCTGCGCCACCACCCTACTTTTAATACATTCTGTTACGCTTACTTACATACAGTTTTGAAGTCAATGAAATGGCTCATAAGTGGTATATTATATCTCTTTTGGTCACCTCTATAGAGCATGTAGTATACAGCTATTACACTTGCAGGATTCTACAGCTATTACACTCGCAGGATTCTACAGCTATTACACTCGCAGGATTCTACAGCTTCACTGGCAGGATTCTACAGCTATTACACTCGCAGGATTCTACAGCTACACTGGCAGGATTCTACAGCTATTACACTCGCAGGATTCTACAGC
>JAGFZM010004350.1:0-16102 GCA_017657215.1 Limnothrissa miodon
ACTCGCAGGATTCTACAGCTATTACACTCGCAGGATTCTACAGCTACACTTGCAGGATTCTACAGCTATTACACTTGCAGGATTCTACAGCTATTACACTCACAGGATAAACTTGCAGGATTCTACAGCTATTACACTCACAGGATTCTACAGCTACACTGGCAGGATTCTTCAACTATTACACTTGCAGGATTCTACAACTATTACACTTGCAGGATTCTACAACTATTACACTTGCAGAATACACTTGAAGGATTAAACAGCTATAACACTCACAGGATTCTACAGCTACACTTGCAGCATCTGAACAGACTTGGAGGAAACTAAACTGACTGTGAAAGAGAATAAATCTGAAGTCTCAGTTATCACCATTTTTTTCTGTCAGTGGTCACAGGTTTCTGTTCTTTGGTTTGCAAGAAAACTGACATGGATTGATGAACAAAGGAAGGTTGTTGCTATTAATGAAAAATGGTGACTGCAGAAAGAGTCTTGCTGGTATGCCTTTAACGGAGCATTCGTCTGGCCTTTTCTCCACAGACCATGAAATATTGATGTCATGGTGCCATTCTTCCAGCAGCAGGGGTTACAAGGTCACAAATCTAACCTGCAAGCAATCAATGTTTTTAGAATAATTTCAGAGTTAGCACACACACACAC
Organism: Limnothrissa miodon; assembly: GCA_017657215.1. Taxonomy (NCBI): domain Eukaryota; kingdom Metazoa; phylum Chordata; class Actinopteri; order Clupeiformes; family Clupeidae; genus Limnothrissa; species Limnothrissa miodon. The sequence continues at coordinate 658 of JAGFZM010004350.1, forward strand.
ACACACACACACACATGCACGTCATGCACCATTGTTTAAAACAAATCTGATGAGAGAATACAAGAATTATCTCCTTCTGCTCCTACACACAAAGGCAAACACTCCTAGGTCTGATGCTTTCCCATACAGCAACATCCCACTCTCCCTATCGCAATGTCTGCATAATGGGCCCTATAGGGGATCTTTACTCTCCCCCTCAGATCTAGGAAAAGATGATTTCATACTAGGATCTCTCTTCTAGAGAAGGGTAAGGGTGCTTGGTTTGTGCAACACCACAAACATGTTTCGCACAAACATACACACACACACACACACACACACACACACACACACATATTAGTGATAAGAACTAAGGACACTCAGCGCTACTGCATATCTTAGTAGTGTTGATTTCATTCGGATCTAACACCGGTTGCTGGGGAGGTTTGGACATGCCTGAATACAATATGAACTAGTCACATGTTCAACCACCTTTCCCAGACTACCAATGCAATCTGATGTGAATGCTCACATTACTTCCTATACTTTTGGACTGAAGCGAATCAAATCCTTTTTAAATTATGAAACATCATGGATCAAATTTGGCACCAAACAGTGTTGGACATGCTTGTATCTTTCCTAAATTTATGATGTCACTTCAGAACGTTTCCTGCCTTTGATGTCAAAAAGTCTGAATGTTGCCATGACTACAGCACTGTTATTTATTACACTGGTCAGTATTTAAGTGGTTTCATTTATCATGCATGTCCCATATTTGCATTATTACTGTTCACATGCTTTTATTATCAAGTTAAGTGTAGGATGCTATGAATAGCCTCTGTGGGCAAAATGATTCCATTAATCATGGAACAACAGCGATGCGAGCCTGTTATTATATGTGCGGTTGGTTTGTTATGCACTAGTGACTTCATCAGCCTATATACTTAGAGTGACCAGACCTGAAGGAATAGAGAACATCTCTAGTGTTAATGTCTTGCATGTGCAAATACACCAATAGTCACTATATGAAAATATGTTGGTTTGAGTCAGTAGGTTTATTCTTATTCACTTTACTGATGTTCCTTTTTATTTAGTATCACTTGAGGTATTTCTTTGCACATTATTATTATTTTTTAGTTTGAATGTTTAGTGTCCAGCCAGTCACATGAGCTGACATCTTTACTGGCTTTAAATAAAACCCTGCCTACTTTCTCAGTAAGACACTGCTTAGGCCGAAACATTTGTCTTGTTTGCTTCCCAATAAACGGGCAAAACTGTGTGGGAGTGGATAACCTCACATCCACACACCCAAAGCATTCACTTATACATTTGGAGTTGAGCACACTTTTCCTAAAAAAAAAAAAAAAATACGGGCAAAATGAACAGCACTGACTCCTTGATCAAGCCCCTGGCTTCATCATTAGCCTGGATGATAAATTAGCAGCCCTCCAATAGTCCCTGAGGGTGCATGCAGAGACCCAATCAATCCAAGGATCCGGAAAGTGAACTTCCTCACAGCCAAATCGTTACACACACTTCTTGTTTTCAATATTAGGAGGAGACTAACTCACAGATCATGTCATTTGGGCAACACAGCAATACACAACTAAACTGCATTTTCTTGGCAGAAACCGCAAGGTGGACTTGCCACCAACATCCAACCCCCCCAACACCCACCCATCACCCCCCCCCCTCCCCCCCCCCCAACCCCCCATTTACCCCCCCCCCCAACCCCCCCCACCCCCCCCCCCCCCACCAACACCCCATCAACAACCCCCTCCCCCCCAACACCCACCCACCAACCCCATGCACACATATACACACACACACACAAGCATTTCTACCATTCTTTCTAATGGAGAACTCGAAAGCCCTAGGAGGAGTAGTGGATCCAAAATCCGGCGGAATAATAATAATAAGATACTTAAGAACAATATTACATATAACGATTGAATTCAGTGTTAGAATAAATATTATATACTAATACTTTAGGACAATCAGGACAAGCAGGATGAAGCGCACATCAACAACATCCAATAATGACGCTATTTCCAATCCTGCCTATGTTCAACATTTCCATATGGCTTGCTTGTAAATCACAGAGAGCAGTAGTCATTTATAATGCACCCCAATGATAAAGTGTGTGGTCAATACAGAAGTCAGTTGTCCAGAAAAACTAATGAACAGGTTAGGAACTGAAATCAAGATTTCTCTTCGGGCCTCAATAATTATTTCCATCCACTTCCCCTACATTAATCTAACCATGTCGCAGCATATTAAGCCCAACTCTTGGCTTGGGGGTGGGGTACGGGAGGAGAGGGATGACCTCACATCCTGCCTTAGCATCAGATCATTTGATCATTTTCAGAGACAGCAGGTTAGTGCACCACTAATAGCTGGATTCATGAACTGTAGTATAACAATGGATATGTTTTTGTTTGCATTTGTATGGCAACTGAAGTAAGGCAGTAATATTGTTGGTGCATGTCACTATTTAATAGCAATCTTATGATACGTTCTAGTCACTGTACAGGAAAGGTATTCAGTAGGTTCAGTAAACAACATGGAGCCGATGGTTTTTGGTTATAAGTAGTCTAAATGCAAATGTTCTGGCTCAAATATGGCTATCTTCCTCGTTTATAACACCCTTCACTGAGCTCCCTTTGACTGGTTTGCGTACTGTACTTTCTATGTCATGCTGTTCCATAAAGTAAGCAAAGCCAAAATGATATTTTTTTATTAGGAGCGTATAGACTTTTTTATATCTGCTGGCCTACTTCAAAATGGATAGAGGCAGTTGGCTTGTTTTGAAGCCTGCAGAAAAACAATGCTTTTGAGCTGTGCATGAGGTATTGCTAGAGCCTGTTGCCTAAATCAGCCATCCTTGAAGAGCTGTCAATGGGGCAGCTATGAGTGTAGCATTCATTCATTAGGCAAATTAAAATAATGGTTTGTTATTGGCCTAAAAGCCTGCATAATGCAGACACTAAAAAGAGAAGGAGAAAAAAAACAGTGGAAAGTACTGAACAAGCTAGGTTGGGGAAAGTAAAATGAATCAAATGAATCTTATTCTTAGAGGTTGTTCATTTGTAACAACACAAATGTAAGGCTTGCAGATTAAAAAATGTTTATCTTGATAAATGATTGGAAATCTTGTTGAAGTTTCTGACATTAGACACTATCTATTTGTAGGGACCAAAGCATCTGAAAATGTCTGTTTAAAACACAATGAGATGATCGTGATGAGTCACAGAATCAAGTATGCAATTTAGCTGGAAGCTGTCACAACTGGATCTAAGAGGATCCTTGTTCCATGTCCCTTTATCCTTCCTCAGAGCTCATCCTCACTGCAAAGCCTTCATTGTAAGTGCTCCTTTCTCCCATACAAATCTGCAGTCTTTTCAGCCTTTCCTTTTTCTTCGAATAAAACCTCGATGCCACCTCTGGAGGTTCTTTAACACTTGGTGTTTCCAAGATGCTGTATTTTTGCAATTATTGATTGGTCATATACATACTTGTAGGCCAAGGCTAAATAGTTATGAAATAGTACTGAAATACAGACTGGTTTCTTTTCGTCTCCAGCAGCGGTCCTTGGGAGGGGATAAGCATAATCTCAAACCCCCCCACACACACAGTCTGCTATTGGTGGCTGTTGTTCACACCTCAGTTTCTTTTCTGGCTTCAGGTATCTGAGAGGCATTAGAACATGGACCTTTTACTTTTAGCTTAATAAGAGATTAATTATGAGTTTTTAATCCATCATTAAGTGATTATTTATTCTTAGCATTGGGAAACAGGACCATTTATTTGTTTTCAATGTGGAGCATCAACAATAAGACGAATTTGCTAAAATATTGGTGGAGAAGATTCTGTCATATATATATTAGTAGTGAAATGTCCCTGTGGTCTTTATGCAAACCTATTCCATTGTCTGTCAATGACAACTCCCTGCTACACCTTAAAGGTGAGTTTTAGAAGGGATTAGGTACATACATCCATGGGTAATACTGGGACTTTTCTTTGATGGAATCTAAATATCACATGATTGCAAAGTAATGGTGTGTTACCTGTAAATGTAATGATCACTTTTGCTAATTGCTGTGCAAGGGCCTGACATAAATGGCCACATGTTCTCTCAAGGCTCTCTGCCAGGGAATTTCAATTCATTCATTAACAAGGAAAAGTAATTTGGTCACTCTTCACTGGGTCAGTACTTCTCATTTTCTTTTTAATCGAAAAATGTATCACTGCTTGCGGATGGGTGACAATTGAACAGCCTATTCTATGAGTAGAATATGAGTAAACAGCAGGGAACCAATTTTAATCACAAATTAAAGTGTCAATTCTGGGCAAAAGTATTGTCTTCTTTAAAGAGGAACCTGTCCCCATTAGGTTAACAGCTTTTATAATGACGGATAATGTAAACCAGCACAGTCATCTGGGAAGTTTAGCACATCTCAGACGATTAAAAAAAAGGTTATAGTTGCAAATCTGCATCCTTTTAACCTCAGACACTCAGACAGAACTTTAAGTTATCTCTAAGTAGGCTACTCTCAGCATATAGATGTTGCATATTGACCACGTGGGACATGTCACTACCAAAATGTAACAACAGAATTGTCCTTCCAATATCTGAACAAAATAATTTGCACAATCTTTGTCAAGTGTGAAGTCATGCTTAATTAATAACCAATTAGACGGTAATGTTTGATTAGCTGAAACAAGGTGATGATCTCCGCAGTGGAGGGATTATAAACCTGTCAGTGCGCTAACAAGGGTAAGGTCCTTATGCTGTCAGTGTAACTTAGATTATCTCATGATCTTTAGCATTTTGGTGACTCAGCATTGTAGGCAACAATAATAGGAGGAAACACAATTGACAGATCTTACCATCTACGTCTTTTTTTTGTCTACACCTCCAATATAAAATTATAATGATGGAAAGAAACGTAGGCAGCGTGTTCCAATAATGCGCCAAACTTCAGCACTTTGAATGGTTTATTTGAGGCCATAGTGTGTTCACAGTAGTGGTATTATCCAAATGCAGTGCGCTGCAAGCACCAGGATGTTGCACTGCATCACAGAAACTCTGTGGCAGGTGTGGTGATTGCAGCTCCATATGTAAGATGTAAGTTTTATGTATCACGTTTATTGCAAGTGTGAAATTGTGAGGCTAAATGCAAATGTAGAAAATGCAATGACTTTTTAAACTTGTGTGTGACTGGTCTGTTTGAATGGGTAAAAGATTGATTTCATTGATGAATGTCTTATCATTCTGCATCACGTATCACGTGCATTCACGTATGAAGACGTGTTGGTATACACTTCCTATTCATATGGTGATTTTATATAGCCAGAGCACTAAAAAAAACATTTTATATCCTCACTCCCACACATAATCACACAATTATGAGTCATGATTGAGTTGTTTACACTGGCAGTCACATTTATTTACCGGACATTGTGTTTGCAGCAGGTTCATATCCTCAACATGCTGGTAGGATAATTACTTTTAAGCCAAGGTGCAAAACACCCATCTTCTGTTTGTTAATTGAGTACCTCCTTAGCCAGAGAAAAAGAATAAGAGCGAGCGAGTGAACGTGAGAGAGAGAGAGAGAGAGAGAGAGAGAGAGAGAGAGAAAAGAAGTATGCAAATGGTTCTTCCGCGGCAAGCTGAACCGGAGAGGAAGGGTCTCTGGAGGCCATCGCCACATGGATTTACATTCCCCTGCAAACAGTTCTCATAGCAGGGATGGAGGGGAAAAGAGAGAAAATGAGGGAAGGGAAATAAAAAGGGGAAGGAATAGAATGAGGCAAAGAGAATAGATAAAGAGAGAGAGCAGCAGCATCAGTCACTGTCTTTCTTGTCCCTGTGGTTTCTGTGCTTTCATAGATTTCACAGTATTGGTGGAAAACGCCTCCATGAGAGCAGATATGGCGGCGGTAACATGCAACAGAGAGCAGTACTCTGTGTTAGCCTTGCACTGTTAGGAAGAGCAATGTTGAGGTTTTATCCTGACTATGGTCTGGAAAGTGCATCTATGGAACTCAAACACCAACCACTTGAGCAGTGCAAAAAGACCAGGAATGAAAGGACTATAATGTGACAGCAAATCTCCCATTTCACCGCGACTGCGGTGAAAACTAGCCCAGAGGCATGTTGGGAAATAAGCTCTTGTCAGTCTCACCAGTGGTCAACACTGATAATATGCCTATTGATACATGTAGGGTCGGTGCTGATCCTCAACCAATATCAAACATGCTGGGAGGCTGGTTGTTCTAATTGGGTCTGTATTTATCCTTATTATGGGATCTGTTGGCAGAAGCATCAAATTACGCTGCAAAAGCACTTCAAAAATTCTGAGCACTATTGACCTCTCCCTGTTATCACCACAGAGCTGGAAAGTACAAGCTGTACAGCATGATTGAAAATCATGCAGACTGTTTTGCAGACTGTTTGTACATAAAACATCATATTTAGCATCACAAGAGCCTCTGAGTAGCACGGATGTTTGTAATTTGTTTTTTTAAATGTGTTACCTCTCATTAACAGGGAATGGCAGAAATGAGTTAATTGAATCCCACGCTTTTTACATCACAGATAAATACTTTTTTTGGGTGGGGAAAATTCTTTTTCGTTTAAACTGGAGGCTAAAGCAGATTGCTGATGCAATGCAATTGAATGTTAGTTCAATTGAAAGTTAGTTCCTGCCATCCTCTGGGTTTTGTTAGTGTGTTCTTTTTTCTTTAAACTGGAGGCTAAAGCAGATTGCTGGTACAATGCTATTGATAGTTCTCCCCTGTAACAAAGGGCTTTGTCTTTATTCCTCTACCCTGCCATCCTCTGCCTGGGTTTGTTAGTGTGTCCAAGGGGGTGCTGTAGGGGGGGGGGGGGTATATTGCAATCTTCCTTTTCCTCACTAATACTTCTTCTGTGAGTGTTAGTCCAAAAAGTAAATCCATCTTGAGGCCATTCTAATTGTGAACAATAGCAGGAGGAGCAGCTGGGGAGTGGGGCCGTTTAATAGGCGATTCCCGGCAGACAGGCAGACAGGCAGGCAGGCAGGCGGCTAGCAGCCATCATCCATCAGAATAGACTGTGTGACTGTCCTCATCTGCTCATGGCCACTTACTCTACAAGGGTTCTCTCCACACTATGGACATTCTCTCTAATACATGGGATCAGGGGTTTTTCTCTTCCCAAGGCTATTGAATAAACATTAAAACATTCATCCTTATCATGTTTTTGCTGCCCTTTTAGGAAAAACAACACGTTTGATTTTATAATCTCAAAACAAAAAGAAAAATAATCTTGGTCTAATGACTTACTTTTTCATTTCATTTTTAAAAATATAATTTTTTTTTCTTGAACAACTTTCTTAGTTTTTTTACAGATTAGTGTTGTTCTGACTTTTCAACTGGCACTGATTAAGTTGCAAGTTTATATCTTTATAAGATAGTTTACTTTATTTAATTAAATATAATTTACAACAGTGTTCATATTTCTGTAACATTTGACAACAGTAATTGAATCATATTCATGTTGACATTAAGTTAAGTTAAAAAAAAAATCAGAAGGTATATAATATAGATATATAATATAGGTATATAATAAAGGCGATAGATAGCTAAATTTACAAACGGCTAATAGGCCTACTGCTCCACAATTTTTCTCATTAGGTTTCTGTAGATTTCAACAACTTAAATTTAAGAGAATACATTTTATGACCATTATGAATGAGATGACCAAATTGATACATTTTCTGGCAAAATATGGCTTGTGGGGTATTGTGAAATGTATGGATTCTATGTTTACAGGATCATCAAATCCTCTATCCTAATCCTCATGCTATAATGTACAACCACCAACTTTACAAAAATAAATAGTATAAATGAAAACACACTGAACGCAAATGCCATGGTCAAAATGCACAGCACTGGTGCATCTGCAAAAATAATTCACTCAGCAATCTAAACTACACATATTTTAGACATACAAGATGTTTCATCAGATTTAAAACATTTTAAGGCCTTCACGTTTTAAAATTTTAGATTTTGTAAAACCTTTGGAAACCCTGCAATTTTGCCTATAACCTCCAAGAGAGGGGAGGCAGTAGAGAGCGCATATACTGTACATCACAGCTTTACTGGCTATGAAATTAGCTGTACTGCTAGCCCTGCTACAGACTTAAACTCAAATACACACATAAATCGCTCCAGTGTCCAAGTGCCAAGAAAGCTTGTTAATTTAACACGATGCTGACCCAGTGTGCAAAGTAAAAACAAAAAATCACTTTTACTTGTCATCACATAACATTAGGCCTAGGCAGATGCCTTGTAATGTAGTGTGTAGTTTAATCCTCTGAATTACTTTTCTCCAAATATCCATGATTGCTAACTTGCTAGCATCAACCCATTCCTTACAAAAATCCAATGTTTTACTGCAGTATCAAAACTGCATAGTTTTACAGTATTACTGGTGTACAATGATGTTTTTGACACAGAAATGTTTCTTCATAAGGGCTGTTTTGTGCGAACAAACATGCAATACTGTGGCCAAACTTCAACCAAGTGTAAGTGTGGCAGAGGGGGAGTTAAGGGCGACTACAGCATGGTTGTAGGTTAATACACCTGTTAGTTGCCATACTGCTCTGTGGCAGGGGCAAACTGTTCTTGCAATCAGAAAACAACTGAACCCATTGTGGTTCAGCGTACAGATGGGCAGCTACCGCATGCAATCTGAAAGCGCCATAAGAAATCACAGTCTCCAGCTGAGAATGCTGCTGAAAGGCTTCAAGATTGCAAATGAGAAAGAATGCAGTCACTACCAGTGGAAAAGCTGTCTGTTCATGTCAATGGGTTTAAAACAGGAAACTATACAAAGCCACATGCTTGGAAATGAAGTAGTATTGTACAAAAATTGTAATGTTATTTAAAGTTTAAGGTTGAGCAATGTATTTACAAATGAAACAAAGTCATTTTGATGATGTTTAACCTCATGGACACTTGTTCCTAATACATCCTGTACGAGACTTGCAGTGTCCTTGGAATGGCTGTGAATCCACACAAGTCTTCGAGTCACTGCAGCACGCGCTCTTGTGGTGGGGCTTCTGTGCTGTTCCATCTGGTCAAGGCTGACTCTGAAAGGGCAGTGAGATGGGTGCCATGGCTCCGTCGGCTGGTGGTGGAGCAGATGAAGAGGACTGCGCCAGGGGGCGGGTCTCCATCTCGCGCTCGTTGACTGGCTGGCCATTCTCCTCCTGCATCTGCGACACCTCGGTGGAGCCGGCCTCAAAGCCCGGCACAGTGTTGGCCACGTTCACCACGTGCACCTTGTTGCGGCCGCTCTTGCTGAGGATGCAGCTGAAGACCTTCTTAAAGCCCTTGCGGAAGTGCTTGGAGACCAGCGCGTAGACAATGGGGTTGAGGCAGGAGTTGGCATACGCCATGCAGTGCGAGAGCAGCCGGAGGGCATACGTGGTCTCGTTGAAGGGGAAGTTGCCGTACAGGTAGGACAGGATCACCACATGGTACGGGAGCCAGCAGATACAAAAGAGGACCGTGACGATGATGATCATTTTGGTGACCTTGCGCTTGGCCCGTTTGGACTCGGACATGCCATCCAGCGGGTCCACGGCCGTCCACAGGTACTTGATGGTGCGGGTGTAAGAAAGGCTGACGATGAGCACGGGGATCACGTAGCCGAACACAAAGGTGCAAGTGTCCAGCACCTTCCGACTGTGCTCCTCCCAACCCGGGATGCACATGTTGCTGTCCCCAAAGTTGACTAGGTCGTAGTAGCTGAGGTACGGTCCGGCGAAGACCAAAGACAGGCCCCAGATGACCACCATGGCCAGCACTGCATTACAGGGCGTGCGCAGTTCTCTGGAACGCAGTGGGTAACGAATTGCAAGGTACCTGCAAATAACATAGAGAAACAATAGTCAAAGTGCAACACTGGGGATGGATGGGTAATTATAATCACAGGGACCATAGAAATGTTGCCCTAGTGTTGATGGACAACTAAATCTTAAAGCAGAAGACATGTAGCAAATTGATGATGATGTATCCCCTGCTCTGTTGAAGGGTTGGTTGTAAATGGGTATAGCAGTTGTTTGGTAACTGTACTGCTGCAGAAAAAAGGACCTGTACTGGACTCCTTCCTTCTCTGACACTGAGAGAACACACAGTCTATGCAAATCCACAGGCATTGCTTAGGACACATTTGTCTACGGCTCTCTTCTCCTCACTCTCATCAGGTTGATAACAGCAGAATAACTGACTTCATTTCCGAATGGGTAAAAGTTCTTCCCTCAATCAGTCTGACTGTTGAACAATAAAACGTGATGCAAATGATTATGCATTCCTGCACCATTTCTTTTCTTCTCTTCTACTAAATGTTACATATCTACCTCCATTGTTCATTTACATTATGTTTACATTATTACAGTGGTCTGTTACAAGTGCACATATGTCTTGTATTTTTGTTGCCTATCTTAAATATAAGCACTAAGTATAAGTATATCTATATAATATGTGGACTATATTTGGCCCAAGGGTGCACTAAATGTAGCCTGTACCAAATGTCTTTTTCTACACTAAATACACTAAATGTAATACCATTTGATCCATGGTGAAGCAGCATTGTTTCATCTTATATATATATATATACCGGTATGCTTGTATATGCTTGAATTGACAAAATAACTTAGACCTAATTTGTTTCAGCACTCCACATTCACTTAGGTTACTAAATGAAGAGATGGGGACAAAGTAGGCTATTAACGTAAAGACAAAGGCTGAGACAGGGGCAAGGGAGTTTGGGGCATTATTGTTACCCATAGGCTGCTGGGGATTTGGGATAGTCTGCTTCCCTCATTTATGAAAATAGTTATGTTGTCATGATTCTGCAGAGACATAATTGCTGTGGGGAATTCTATCTCTCCTCAGGAACCTGGGTAATTTTTCATCCCGTAGCAGCTGATCACTTAACTTCTTTCTTTCAAGAACTGCCACTCTAACAGATGCAACCTTGAAAATGCAGCTATAATGGCCTTCTGTTCCTCAAGCCGCAATTTAAAGCCACCACTCTTTTCCAGCTGTGAAATCAGTACTGAGAAATGGCATAGTGTTCAGTTATAGGTAACTGGCCTTCTTTTGGAGATTGAATATGTTTCACTTTCTATCCAGAAAGCTTCATGAGTTCTAACTGGAGATGGGAATATCAGGAGTTTATATCACCTGTGATAATAGTTCCCCATTAACATCAGGGCAACAAACAACCAGAGCCTTAATGACCCACTCAACCCCAATGTCACACATTGCATAATGCTAATTATGGAATGGGTGATTGGATTCATGTTACCCTTTAGTCACATGATGATGGGGCTGTCGCAGGTGTCAGAAGTTATTACTTATTAGTTATGCGTGAATCAGGTTTGCTTGTCCAGTCCAGTTAGCTTTGAAAGTCGCTCCTTTGTCAGAAATCTCCCAAGCCATACATTTGGACTACTGGACTCCTTTTAAGAACACTGTGCCCCAGTGAAAACATTCAAGAGCATGTTTAATCTACAACCCATAAAGAAATACTATTACACACACAGTGACATAGGCTACTGTAAATAAAAAATAAGACTTTCAGATGATTAAAATTTTTGTGATTTTTGAAATTTTTAAAACGTCACGATTAATCGCAAAATTGTGATGATTTAAAAAAAATCTAACTTAAATACATTTATATGAAAAGTGTTTCGTCTGAACTTCACAGCAAACTTTATCTACAGTCTATAGCAGTTTCATTTCTTGAATACATGCTTGCTTGATGTTCCACGTCAATTATAACAAATCTTATCTTCTTATCTTCTGTATAGAGTCTTACAAAATGTATGTGCTAACCTTCACCAAGGAGGCGTTGTGTTTGGCTGGAAAACCAAAGTAGAGTGATGTACAGTTGTACAGTATAGTTATAGTGTACAGTATAGTGTGCCGTAAATGTTACCATGCCAATGATGACATGGACAAACGGCATTATGCCGATGGCCTTGCCAGTGTTTGACAGGAGCTTCACTTTTGATAAGTCTGGTTATGAAGGTGACTCTTTCACCAGTGCCGTTCTTTCGCTTCCATTTAGGGACTTTTTATGTGTGCGTGTTAATGTGCGCGCGCGTGGGTTTGCACATGTGGCTGTCAGTATCTAACGCCAAATTTAGATGCCTTATCTCTGTTGTGCTGCGTTGTGTTCCAGTGAGTTGTGAAGCTGTGTGCTGCAGCCACTTACCTGTCCACAGAGACAGCGGCCAGCGTGAAGCTGCTGGCGTACATGGTGAGGTTGATGAAGAAGTGCACCACCTTGCACATGAACGAGCCGAAGACCCAGCCCTCCAGCGAGTAGATGGTGGCCTGAAAGGGCACGCAGAAGATGATGAAGAAGAAGTCGGCCACGCTGAGGTTGAGGATGAACAGGTTGGTGGTGTTGTAGCCCACCTGGCCACTCCGCAGCAGCACGGCCAGCACCAGACTGTTGCCCACCGTGCCCAGCAGGAAGATGAGCGAGAAGACCACAGACACGATGACACTCGCTGGGTTGAGCTGATGGATCTCCGATGAGTTCAAGCCCGCGGCCTTTCCAAAGTCCTCATAATCAGCCATGGTTGAGAGCCTGGGGGAGAAAATAAAGCGAAAGCTTCAATCCTGGAACTATTCCTCTATCCAGAGGACATGACAGCTACACATTCCTCAAAGACACTTGGCCAAGTAAGCTAACTTGCAGTAAAAATCTTTGCTTTTATTGTTTTACAGTAAAAAAAATACCCAGCTTTGTTTTTTTTTAAACTTGTGTTATACTAATAAATGTAGGCTAAATATGAATGTGCTAAAGTATCAACAGATTTAATTAATGGTTGGTTCAAAAAGCGGGCAGCTATAATTGCGTTATTTATGACGCACAGTGGGTTGTTATGCTCTGATCTGAGGGAGACGAGCAGGATGAGTAATGCCTCACTTTGATGAGTCCACCATTCAGTGAGACAGTATGTGATGGAATATTTTAAGGACATTTTTACATATTTTTAAGTGTTTAATGAACGACAACAGATATGATATCAGAAATCTGAATGGAAGAACTGAGAGAGAAAGAGTGACAGAAAATGAGAGAACTTATGAACTAAAAATGACAAGTAACCAATGCAGCCAAGCCTGCCCAGTTTTTCATTTACACTGAATGCCCAGAGAGGACCTATTTCTAAAACCCCAAGGTAACGGCCTCACAGCAAACAGCAATCTCAGACCTCAAGGTTACCACCACATACTGTGAATCACTGCTATTGGGAAATTGATTATACTGGTGTTCTGAACACAACATGCCACATTGAAACACCTCTCCTGTCTTCCGGTCAGTCGACATTCTTATTCACACGCACACACACACACACACACACACACACACACACACCACAGACAAACAAACCAATTGGTAGTATAACAACAATATAGGCCAAACAGCAAAATCACAGCCATAGCTAATATCCTCCTACACACCACACACACACACACACACTACACAAACATTTCAACACTGAAATGAAATTGATGAAATTGACTGCTGAGGTGGATAATTCAGATAATTCCAGGTTTTTCCATGTACTTTTTCTTATATGCTTTATGACATTTTCACTGTCATTTTGTGAGTGCCTGCAAGTGTCTATAATGTAAATGTGTGTCTTACTCATGCTTAGTGTCTAAAATGTGCAGCTTGCTGTTTTATGCCAAGACAAATTTCTATTTTTAAGAAAGTACAATTTATCTTATGTTACATTTTAGTGCTGAATTCCCTGATATTTCCTGACTTTGTCAGGGAATCAGATTTTCCATGTCTGGAACAGTCTATAGAATTTCCAAAATGACCGGTGGTAACCCCATTGTGAATATGAAATAATCTCTCCTTCATAAAGACAGCAAAGACACTGCTCATTCTCACCTGAGTTCAAATCTCTTGTCTCTTGTCTCCACTTTGAATGTGATAGCACCCTTTGATCCCCAGTGATGTTAACAACTAAAGAAGAGATGCCTCCTTAAGCCACTTGGCTCCACCTGCCTGAGCAACATCATCCGGCTCTGGCATCCAGGTTGTGCCCTCTGACTGGGGGCATGTGTGTGAGGTTGTGGAGGTCTGGTTATACTCAAAATTCTCTAAACCAAACGATTTGGGTGTTAGAGTTGGGTGGGGTAAGCTGTGGTATTTTGGGGGTGGCGGGGTCAGCGTGGGCTTTGATTTTCACGTACCTTAAGACCGGTTTGAGAATTCTATTGTTTAGAGACAGAATGGCTAGCATCATCCAGTAGTGTAATTAGAGCAGCTTTTACTGCCGTGAGGAACCAGGCCAAATGCCTATGAAAGGCACAGCTTTAAAAAAAAAAAAAAAAAAAAAATATATATATATATATATATATATATATATATATATATAAAGCAAAGAGCAAAACATGCCCTCTTCCCACAGAAATGCGGAAATGCTTTTGGAGGAATTGTTGATAGGCAAGCTGTCTAAGAAAACAGAATAGCGTGGAGCGTTTCAGTGAATCAAGGAGACCAAAGCATCGAGCTAATCTAAAAGCCTTTTTCAGGGTTGTATTGACATGCCTAGAATGTTTTGAAATTTGTCATAACAGTGTAAAAAAGAGCCTATGTGTTTGCCTTTTGTGGTCCCCTCCTGGTAATGTGGAGACCTTGATCTCTTCTGATGCTGGGTTGAGAGATTGATTTTGACAGAAGTGAAACAGTAACATAGAACCAACACCTTTGTGTGTTTATCTTTGTATTTGTCATTTTCTCGTTTCTCGTGTTTTTTCGATTGATTCTCAAATTAAAGTTAGGAGCCAAATAGGACCAACACATTTTGTGTATGTCTGTGTATTAGACAAATGTTTGTAATTGACATTTTTGGCTTTTTCCTTCCTTATTTACACAACTACAAACAGTGCATCTGCAGGGGATTGTCTAAGTCATAACTGTTATAACTGTAAATTGTTGTTATAAAAATATCTAACCAACTCAATACGAAGCAGGCAAGTATCTTAAGCAGCAGCGTGTCATATATGGGAGGCAAAAGAAGGGAAGGGAGGCAGGATGCTTGGCACTCACCAGCTCTGTAGGTGTTCACTCTGTAGAATCAGCAGTCAGATTCATATTGGATGTTGTGATTATCCTGGTGAAAAAGGCAACATGTGCTGCAATGCTCGTTCAGCTGCTGCCTGCTGTATCTCACCGTCTTCACTCCTCTGCGCTGCCTCTCCTTTCTTCCGTCCCTTGCTCTCTCTATTCCTCTCTCTATCCTCCCTCTCTGGGCTGTACTCTGCTGTCTCTCTCTTTTGCCTTCTTTTCTCTGCTCTCTCTCTCCCTCTCTATCCTCCCTCTCTCTGTGTTTATTCCCCTGCTCACTCACCCATCCTCCCTCTCTCAGGCTGTACT
>JAGFZM010004351.1:0-16335 GCA_017657215.1 Limnothrissa miodon
ACTCGCAGGATTCTACAGCTATTACACTCGCAGGATTCTACAGCTACACTTGCAGGATTCTACAGCTATTACACTTGCAGGATTCTACAGCTATTACACTCACAGGATAAACTTGCAGGATTCTACAGCTATTACACTCACAGGATTCTACAGCTACACTGGCAGGATTCTTCAGCTATTACACTTGCAGGATTCTACAACTATTACACTTGCAGGATTCTACAACTATTACACTTGCAGAATACACTTGAAGGATTAAACAGCTATAACACTCACAGGATTCTACAGCTACACTTGCAGCATCTGAACAGACTTGGAGGAAACTAAACTGACTGTGAAAGAGAATAAATCTGAAGTCTCAGTTATCACCATTTTTTTCTGTCAGTGGTCACAGGTTTCTGTTCTTTGGTTTGCAAGAAAACTGACATGGATTGATGAACAAAGGAAGGTTGTTGCTATTAATGAAAAATGGTGACTGCAGAAAGAGTCTTGCTGGTATGCCTTTAACGGAGCTTTTCTCCACAGACCATGAAATATTGATGTCATGGTGCCATTCTTCCAGCAGCAGGGGTTACAAGGTCACAAATCTAACCTGCAAGCAATCAATGTTTTTAGAATAATTTCAGAGTTAGCACACACACACACACACACACACACACATGCACGTCATGCACCATTGTTTAAAACAAATCTGATGAGAGAATACAAGAATTATCTCCTTCTGCTCCTACACACAAAGGCAAACACTCCTAGGTCTGATGCTTTCCCATACAGCAACATCCCACTCTCCCTATCGCAATGTCTGCATAATGGGCCCTATAGGGGATCTTTACTCTCCCCCTCAGATCTAGGAAAAGATGATTTCATACTAGGATCTCTCTTCTAGAGAAGGGTAAGGGTGCTTGGTTTGTGCAACACCACAAACATGTTTCGCACAAACATACACACACACACACACACACACACACACATATTAGTGATAAGAACTAAGGACACTCAGCGCTACTGCATATCTTAGTAGTGTTGATTTCATTCGGATCTAACACCGGTTGCTGGGGAGGTTTGGACATGCCTGAATACAATATGAACTTGTCACATGTTCAACCACCTTTCCCAGACTACCAATGCAATCTGATGTGAATGCTCACATTACTTCCTATACTTTTGGACTGAAGCGAATCAAATCCTTTTTAAATTATGAAACATCATGGATCAAATTTGGCACCAAACAGTGTTGGACATGCTTGTATCTTTCCTAAATTTATGATGTCACTTCAGAACGTTTCCTGCCTTTGATGTCAAAAAGTCTGAATGTTGCCATGACTACAGCACTGTTATTTATTACACTGGTCAGTATTTAAGTGGTTTCATTTATCATGCATGTCCCATATTTGCATTATTACTGTTCACATGCTTTTATTATCAAGTTAAGTGTAGGATGCTATGAATAGCCTCTGTGGGCAAAATGATTCCATTAATCATGGAACAACAGCGATGCGAGCCTGTTATTATATGTGCGGTTGGTTTGTTATGCACTAGTGACTTCATCAGCCTATATACTTAGAGTGACCAGACCTGAAGGAATAGAGAACATCTCTAGTGTTAATGTCTTGCATGTGCAAATACACCAATAGTCACTATATGAAAATATGTTGGTTTGAGTCAGTAGGTTTATTCTTATTCACTTTACTGATGTTCCTTTTTATTTAGTATCACTTGAGGTATTTCTTTGCACATTATTATTATTTTTTAGTTTGAATGTTTAGTGTCCAGCCAGTCACATGAGCTGACATCTTTACTGGCTTTAAATAAAACCCTGCCTACTTTCTCAGTAAGACACTGCTTAGGCCGAAACATTTGTCTTGTTTGCTTCCCAATAAACGGGCAAAACTGTGTGGGAGTGGATAACCTCACATCCACACACCCAAAGCATTCACTTATACATTTGGAGTTGAGCACACTACGGGCAAAATGAACAGCACTGACTCCTTGATCAAGCCCCTGGCTTCATCATTAGCCTGGATGATAAATTAGCAGCCCTCCAATAGTCCCTGAGGGTGCATGCAGAGACCCAATCAATCCAAGGATCCGGAAAGTGAACTTCCTCACAGCCAAATCGTTACACACACTTCTTGTTTTCAATATTAGGAGGAGACTAACTCACAGATCATGTCATTTGGGCAACACAGCAATACACAACTAAACTGCATTTTCTTGGCAGAAACCGCAAGGTGGACTTGCCACCAACATCCAACCCCCCCAACACCCACCCATCACCCCCCCCCCTCCCCCCCCCCCAACCCCCCATTTACCCCCCCCCCCAACCCCCCCCACCCCCCCCCCCCCCACCAACACCCCATCAACAACCCCCTCCCCCCCAACACCCACCCACCAACCCCATGCACACATATACACACACACACACAAGCATTTCTACCATTCTTTCTAATGGAGAACTCGAAAGCCCTAGGAGGAGTAGTGGATCCAAAATCCGGCGGAATAATAATAATAAGATACTTAAGAACAATATTACATATAACGATTGAATTCAGTGTTAGAATAAATATTATATACTAATACTTTAGGACAATCAAGGACAAGCAGGATGAAGCACACATCAACAACATCCAATAATGACGCTATTTCCAATCCTGCCTATGTTCAACATTTCCATATGGCTTGCTTGTAAATCACAGAGAGCAGTAGTCATTTATACTGCACCCCAATGATAAAGTGTGTGGTCAATACAGAAGTCAGTTGTCCAGAAAAACTAATGAACAGGTTAGGAACTGAAATCAAGATTTCTCTTCGGGCCTCAATAATTATTTCCATCCACTTCCCCTACATTAATCTAACCATGTCGCAGCATATTAAGCCCAACTCTTGGCTTGGGGGTGGGGTACGGGAGGAGAGGGATGACCTCACATCCTGCCTTAGCATCAGATCATTTGATCATTTTCAGAGACAGCAGGTTAGTGCACCACTAATAGCTGGATTCATGAACTGTAGTATAACAATGGATATGTTTTTGTTTGCATTTGTATGGCAACTGAAGTAAGGCAGTAATATTGTTGGTGCATGTCACTATTTAATAGCAATCTTATGATACGTTCTAGTCACTGTACAGGAAAGGTATTCAGTAGGTTCAGTAAACAACATGGAGCCGATGGTTTTTGGTTATAAGTAGTCTAAATGCAAATGTTCTGGCTCAAATATGGCTATCTTCCTCGTTTATAACACCCTTCACTGAGCTCCCTTTGACTGGTTTGCGTACTGTACTTTCTATGTTATGCTGTTCCATAAAGTAAGCAAAGCCAAAATGATATTTTTTTATTAGGAGCGTATAGACTTTTTTATATCTGCTGGCCTACTTCAAAATGGATAGAGGCAGTTGGCTTGTTTTGAAGCCTGCAGAAAAACAATGCTTTTGAGCTGTGCATGAGGTATTGCTAGAGCCTGTTGCCTAAATCAGCCATCCTTGAAGAGCTGTCAATGGGGCAGCTATGAGTGTAGCATTCATTCATTAGGCAAATTAAAATAATGGTTTGTTATTGGCCTAAAAGCCTGCATAATGCAGACACTAAAAAGAGAAGGAGAAAAAAAACAGTGGAAAGTACTGAACAAGCTAGGTTGGGGAAAGTAAAATGAATCAAATGAATCTTATTCTTAGAGGTTGTTCATTTGTAACAACACAAATGTAAGGCTTGCAGATTAAAAAATGTTTATCTTGATAAATGATTGGAAATCTTGTTGAAGTTTCTGACATTAGACACTATCTATTTGTAGGGACCAAAGCATCTGAAAATGTCTGTTTAAAACACAATGAGATGATCGTGATGAGTCACAGAATCAAGTATGCAATTTAGCTGGAAGCTGTCACAACTGGATCTAAGAGGATCCTTGTTCCATGTCCCTTTATCCTTCCTCAGAGCTCATCCTCACTGCAAAGCCTTCATTGTAAGTGCTCCTTTCTCCCATACAAATCTGCAGTCTTTTCAGCCTTTCCTTTTTCTTCGAATAAAACCTCGATGCCACCTCTGGAGGTTCTTTAACACTTGGTGTTTCCAAGATGCTGTATTTTTGCAATTATTGATTGGTCATATACATACTTGTAGGCCAAGGCTAAATAGTTATGAAATAGTACTGAAATACAGACTGGTTTCTTTTCGTCTCCAGCAGCGGTCCTTGGGAGGGGATAAGCATAATCTCAAACCCCCCCACACACACAGTCTGCTATTGGTGGCTGTTGTTCACACCTCAGTTTCTTTTCTGGCTTCAGGTATCTGAGAGGCATTAGAACATGGACCTTTTACTTTTAGCTTAATAAGAGATTAATTATGAGTTTTTAATCCATCATTAAGTGATTATTTATTCTTAGCATTGGGAAACAGGACCATTTATTTGTTTTCAATGTGGAGCATCAACAATAAGACGAATTTGCTAAAATATTGGTGGAGAAGATTCTGTCATATATATATTAGTAGTGAAATGTCCCTGTGGTCTTTATGCAAACCTATTCCATTGTCTGTCAATGACAACTCCCTGCTACACCTTAAAGGTGAGTTTTAGAAGGGATTAGGTACATACATCCATGGGTAATACTGGGACTTTTCTTTGATGGAATCTAAATATCACGTGATTGCAAAGTAATGGTGTGTTACCTGTAAATGTAATGATCACTTTTGCTAATTGCTGTGCAAGGGCCTGACATAAATGGCCACATGTTCTCTCAAGGCTCTCTGCCAGGGAATTTCAATTCATTCATTAACAAGGAAAAGTAATTTGGTCACTCTTCACTGGGTCAGTACTTCTCATTTTCTTTTTAATCGAAAAATGCATCACTGCTTGCGGATGGGTGACAATTGAACAGCCTATTCTATGAGTAGAATATGAGTAAACAGCAGGGAACCAATTTTAATCACAAATTAAAGTGTCAATTCTGGGCAAAAGTATTGTCTTCTTTAAAGAAGAACCTGTCCCCATTAGGTTAACAGCTTTTATAATGACGGATAATGTAAACCAGCACAGTCATCTGGGAAGTTTAGCACATCTCAGACGATTAAAAAAAAGGTTATAGTTGCAAATCTGCATCCTTTTCACCTCAGACACTCAGACAGAACTTTAAGTTATCTCTAAGTAGGCTACTCTCAGCATATAGATGTTGCATATTGACCACGTGGGACATGTCACTACCAAAATGTAACAACAGAATTGTCCTTCCAATATCTGAACAAAATAATTTGCACAATCTTTGTCAAGCGTGAAGTCATGCTTAATTAATAACCAATTAGACGGTAATGTTTGATTAGCTGAAACAAGGTGATGATCTCCGCAGTGGAGGGATTATAAACCTGTCAGTGCGCTAACAGGGGTAAGGTCCTTATGCTGTCAGTGTAACTTAGATTATCTCATGATCTTTAGCATTTTGGTGACTCAGCATTGTAGGTAACAATAATAGGAGGAAACACAATTGACAGATCTTACCATCTACGTCTTTTTTTTGTCTACACCTCCAATATAAAATTATAATGATGGAAAGAAACGTAGGCAGCGTGTTCCAATAATGCGCCAAACTTCAGCACTTTGAATGGTTTATTTGAGGCCATAGTGTGTTCACAGTAGTGGTATTATCCAAATGCAGTGCGCTGCAAGCACCAGGATGTTGCACTGCATCACAGAAACTCTGTGGCAGGTGTGGTGATTGCAGCTCCATATGTAAGATGTAAGTTTTATGTATCATGTTTATTGCAAGTGTGAAATTGTGAGGCTAAATGCAAATGTAGAAAATGCAATGACTTTTTAAACTTGTGTGTGACTGGTCTGTTTGAATGGGTAAAAGATTGATTTCATTGATGAATGTCTTATCATTCTGCATTCATTGTGCTTCCCCGTCTTTATTTCATTGGCTCCTGTTCACTTCTGCAATCCTGTAAAAGAATGTGTGTGTATTCCAGCTGGATTATCACCTGGCATTGTCTCTATGAGCTTACCTTTTTGTTTCTCTCCTTCACCCACTTGTTAGCATGTTTGTTCAAGTTGTTGATTATTGATGACCATATTAATATGCGGCCCTGGATGACTGAATCATCAGAGGACTGGGTCAAACACACACACACACACACACACACACACACACACACACACACACACACACACTTCACGTATGAAGACGTGTTGGTATACACTTCCTATTCATATGGTGATTTTATATAGCCAGAGCACTAAAAAAAACATTTTATATCCTCACTCCCACACATAATCACACAATTATGAGTCATGATTGAGTTGTTTACACTGGCAGTCACATTTATTTACCGGACATTGTGTTTGCAGCAGGTTCATATCCTCAACATGCTGGTAGGATAATTACTTTTTAGCCAAGGTGCAAAACACCCATCTTCTGTTTGTTAATTGAGTACCTCCTTAGCCAGAGAAAAAGAATAAGAGCGAGCGAGTGAACGTGAGAGAGAGAGAGAGAGAGAGAGAGAGAGAGAGAGAGAGAGAGAGAGAGAGAGAAAAGAAGTATGCAAATGGTTCTTCCGCGGCAAGCTGAACCGGAGAGGAAGGGTCTCTGGAGGCCATCGCCACATGGATTTACATTCCCCTGCAAACAGTTCTCATAGCAGGGATGGAGGGGAAAAGAGAGAAAATGAGGGAAGGGAAATAAAAAGGGGAAGGAATAGAATGAGGCAAAGAGAATAGATAAAGAGAGAGAGCAGCAGCATCAGTCACTGTCTTTCTTGTCCCTGTGGTTTCTGTGCTTTCATAGATTTCACAGTATTGGTGGAAAACGCCTCCATGAGAGCAGATATGGCGGCGGTAACATGCAACAGAGAGCAGTACTCTGTGTTAGCCTTGCACTGTTAGGAAGAGCAATGTTGAGGTTTTATCCTGACTATGGTCTGGAAAGTGCATCTATGGAACTCAAACACCAACCACTTGAGCAGTGCAAAAAGACCAGGAATGAAAGGACTATAATGTGACAGCAAATCTCCCATTTCACCGCGACTGCGGTGAAAACTAGCCCAGAGGCATGTTGGGAAATAAGCTCTTGTCAGTCTCACCAGTGGTCAACACTGATAATATGCCTATTGATACATGTAGGGTCGGTGCTGATCCTCAACCAATATCAAACATGCTGGGAGGCTGGTTGTTCTAATTGGGTCTGTATTTATCCTTATTATGGGATCTGTTGGCAGAAGCATCAAATTACGCTGCAAAAGCACTTCAAAAATTCTGAGCACTATTGACCTCTCCCTGTTATCACCACAGAGCTGGAAAGTACAAGCTGTACAGCATGATTGAAAATGCTTGTCAGATTTGCAGACTGTTTGTACATAAAACATCATATTTAGCATCACAAGAGCCTCTGAGTAGCACGGATGTTTGTAATTTGTTTTTTTAAATGTGTTACCTCTCATGAATGGCAGAAATGAGTTAATTGAATCCCACGCTTTTTACATCACAGATAAATACTTTTTTTTGGTGAGGAAAATTCTTTTTCGTTTAAACTGGAGGCTAAAGCAGATTGCTGATGCAATGCAATTGAATGTTAGTTCAATTGAAAGTTAGTTCCTGCCATCCTCTGGGTTTGTCTGTGTTCTTTTTTCTTTAAAATGGAGGCTAAAGCAGATTGCTGGTACAATGCTATTGATAGTTCTCCCCTGTAACAAAGGGCTTTGTCTTTATTCCTCTACCCTGCCATCCTCTGCCTGGGTTTGTTAGTGTGTCCAAGGGGGTGCTGTAGGGGGGGGGGGGGTATATTGCAATCTTCCTTTTCCTCACTAATACTTCTTCTGTGAGTGTTAGTCCAAAAAGTAAATCCATCTTGAGGCCATTCTAATTGTGAACAATAGCAGGAGGAGCAGCTGGGGAGTGGGGCCGTTTAATAGGCGATTCCCGGCAGACAGGCAGACAGGCAGGCAGGCAGGCGGCTAGCAGCCATCATCCATCAGAATAGACTGTGTGACTGTCCTCATCTGCTCATGGCCACTTACTCTACAAGGGTTCTCTCCACACTATGGACATTCTCTCTAATACATGGGATCAGGGGTTTTTCTCTTCCCAAGGCTATTGAATAAACATTAAAACATTCATCCTTATCATGTTTTTGCTGCCCTTTTAGGAAAAACAACACGTTTGATTTTATAATCTCAAAACAAAAAGAAAAATAATCTTGGTCTAATGACTTACTTTTTCATTTCATTTTTAAAAATATAATTTTTTTTTCTTGATCAACTTTCTTAGTTTTTTTACAGATTAGTGTTGTTCTGACTTTTCAACTGGCACTGATTAAGTTGCAAGTTTATATCTTTATAAGATAGTTTACTTTATTTAATTAAATATAATTTACAACAGTGTTCATATTTCTGTAACATTTGACAACAGTAATTGAATCATATTCATGTTGACATTAAGTTAAGTTAAAAAAAAAATCAGAAGGTATATAATATAGATATATAATATAGGTATATAATAAAGGCGATAGATAGCTAAATTTACAAACGGCTAATAGGCCTACTGCTCCACAATTTTTCTTATTAGGTTTCTGTAGATTTCAACAACTTAAATTTAAGAGAATACATTTTATGACCATTATGAATGAGATGACCAAATTGATACATTTTCTGGCAAAATATGGCTTGTGGGGTATTGTGAAATGTATGGATTCTATGTTTACAGGATCAAATCCTCTATCCTAATCCTCATGCTATAATGTACAACCACCAACTTTACAAAAATAAATAATATAAATGAAAACACACTGAACGCAAATGCCATGGTCAAAATGCACAGCACTGGTGCATCTGCAAAAATAATTCACTTAGCAATCTAAACTACACATATTTTAGACATACAAGATGTTTCATCAGATTTAAAACATTTTAAGGCCTTCACGTTTTAAAATTTTAGATTTTGTACAACCTTTGGAAACCCTGCAATTTTGCCTTTGACCTCCAAGAGAGGGGAGGCTGTAGAGAGCGCATATACTGTACATCACAGCTTTACTGGCTACGAAATTAGCTGTACTGCTAGCCCTGCTACAGACTTAAACTCAAATACACACATAAATCGCTCCAGTGTCCAAGTGCCAAGAAAGCTTGTTAATTTAACACGATGCTGACCCAGTGTGCAAAGTAAAAACAAAAAATCACTTTTACTTGTCATCACATAACATTAGGCCTAGGCAGATGCCTTGTAATGTAGTGTGTAGTTTAATCCTCTGAATTACTTTTCTCCAAATATCCATGATTGCTAACTTGCTAGCATCAACCCATTCCTTACAAAAATCCAATGTTTTACTGCAGTATCAAAACTGCATAGTTTTACAGTATTACTGGTGTACAATGATGTTTTTGACACAGAAATGTTTCTTCATAAGGGCTGTTTTGTGCGAACAAACATGCAATACTGTGGCCAAACTTCAACCAAGTGTAAGTGTGGCAGAGGGGGAGTTAAGGGCGACTACAGCATGGTTGTAGGTTAATACACCTGTTAGTTGCCATACTGCTCTGTGGCAGGGGCAAACTGTTCTTGCAATCAGAAAACAACTGAACCCATTGTGGTTCAGCGTACAGATGGGCAGCTACCGCATGCAATCTGAAAGCGCCATAAGAAATCACAGTCTCCAGCTGAGAATGCTGCTGAAAGGCTTCAAGACTGCAAATGAGAAAGAATGCAGTCACTACCAGTGGAAAAGCTGTCTGTTCATGTCATTGGGTTTAAAACAGGAAACTATACAAAGCCACATGCTTGGAAATGAAGTAGAATTGTACAAAAATTGTAATGTTATTTAAAGTTTAAGGTTGAGCAATGTATTTACAAATGAAACAAAGTCATTTTGATGATGTTTAACCTCATGGACACTTGTTCCTAATACATCCTGTAGGAGACTTGCAGTGTCCTTGGAATGGCTGTGAATCCACACAAGTCTTCGAGTCACTGCAGCACGCGCTCTTGTGGTGGGGGTTCTGTGCTGTTCCATCTGGTCAAGGCTGACTCTGAAAGGGCAGTGAGATGGGTGCCATGGCTCCGTCGGCTGGTGGTGGAGCAGATGAAGAGGACTGCGCCAGGGGGCGGGTCTCCATCTCGCGCTCGTTGACTGGCTGGCCATTCTCCTCCTGCATCTGCGACACCTCGGTGGAGCCGGCCTCAAAGCCCGGCACAGTGTTGGCCACGTTCACCACGTGCACCTTGTTGCGGCCGCTCTTGCTGAGGATGCAGCTGAAGACCTTCTTAAAGCCCTTGCGGAAGTGCTTGGAGACCAGCGCGTAGACAATGGGGTTGAGGCAGGAGTTGGCATACGCCATGCAGTGCGAGAGCAGCCGGAGGGCATACGTGGTCTCGTTGAAGGGGAAGTTGCCGTACAGGTAGGACAGGATCACCACATGGTACGGGAGCCAGCAGATACAAAAGAGGACTGTGACGATGATGATCATTTTGGTGACCTTGCGCTTGGCCCGTTTGGACTCGGACATGCCATCCAGCGGGTCCACGGCCGTCCACAGGTACTTGATGGTGCGGGTGTAAGAAAGGCTGACGATGAGCACGGGGATCACGTAGCCGAACACAAAGGTGCAAGTGTCCAGCACCTTCCGACTGTGCTCCTCCCAACCCGGGATGCACATGTTGCTGTCCCCAAAGTTGACTAGGTCGTAGTAGCTGAGGTACGGTCCGGCGAAGACCAAAGACAGGCCCCAGATGACCACCATGGCCAGCACTGCATTACAGGGCGTGCGCAGTTCTCTGGAACGCAGTGGGTAACGAATTGCAAGGTACCTGCAAATAACATAGAGAAACAATAGTCAAAGTGCAACACTGGGGATGGAAGGGTAATTATAATCACAGGGACCGTAGAAATGTTGCCCTAGTGTTGATGGACAACTAAATCTTAAAGCAGAAGACATGTAGCAAATTGATGATGATGTATCCCCTGCTCTGTTGAAGGGTTGGTTGTAAATGGGTATAGCAGTTGTTTGGTAACTGTACTGCTGCAGAAAAAAGGACCTGTACTGGACTCCTTCCTTCTCTGACACTGAGAGAACACACAGTCTATGCAAATCCACAGGCATTGCTTAGGACACATTTGTCTACGGCTCTCTTCTCCTCACTCTCATCAGGTTGATAACAGCAGAATAACTGACTTCATTTCCAAATGGGTAAAAGTTCTTCCCTCAATCAGTCTGACTGTTGAACAATAAAACATGATGCAAATGATTATGCATTCCTGCACCATTTCTTTTCTTCTCTTCTACTAAATGTTACATATCTACCTCCATTGTTCATTTACATTATGTTTACATTATTACAGTGGTCTGTTACAAGTGCACATATGTCTTGTATTTTTGTTGCCTATCTTAAATATAAGCACTAAGTATAAGTATATCTATATAATATGTGGACTATATTTGGCCCAAGGGTGCACTAAATGTAGCCTGTACCAAATGTCTTTTTCTACACTAAATACACTAAATGTAATACCATTTGATCCATGGTGAAGCAGCATTGTTTCATCTTATATATATATATATACCGGTATGCTTGTATATGCTTGAATTGACAAAATAACTTAGACCTAATTTGTTTCAGCACTCCACATTCACTTAGGTTACTAAATGAAGAGATGGGGACAAAGTAGGCTATTAACGTAAAGACAAAGGCTGAGACAGGGGCAAGGGAGTTTGGGGCATTATTGTTACCCATAGGCTGCTGGGGATTTGGGATAGTCTGCTTCCCTCATTTATGAAAATAGTTATGTTGTCATGATTCTGCAGAGACATAATTGCTGTGGGGAATTCTATCTCTCCTCAGGAACCTGGGTAATTTTTCATCCCGTAGCAGCTGATCACTTAACTTCTTTCTTTCAAGAACTGCCACTCTAACAGATGCAACCTTGAAAATGCAGCTATAATGGCCTTCTGTTCCTCAAGCCGCAATTTAAAGCCACCACTCTTTTCCAGCTGTGAAATCAGTACTGAGAAATGGCATAGTGTTCAGTTATAGGTAACTGGCCTTCTTTTGGAGATTGAATATGTTTCACTTTCTATCCAGAAAGCTTCATGAGTTCTAACTGGAGATGGGAATATCAGGAGTTTATATCACCTGTGATAATAGTTCCCCATTAACATCAGGGCAACAAACAACCAGAGCCTTAATGACCCACTCAACCCCAATGTCACACATTGCATAATGCTAATTATGGAATGGGTGATTGGATTCATGTTACCCTTTAGTCACATGATGATGGGGCTGTCGCAGGTGTCAGAAGTTATTACTTATTAGTTATGCGTGAATCAGGTTTGCTTGTCCAGTCCAGTTAGCTTTGAAAGTCGCTCCTTTGTCAGAAATCTCCCAAGCCATACATTTGGACTACTGGACTCCTTTTAAGAACACTGTGCCCCAGTGAAAACATTCAAGAGCATGTTTAATCTACAACCCATAAAGAAATATTATTACACACACAGTGACATAGGCTACTGTAAATAAAAAATAAGACTTTCAGATGATTAAAATTTTTGTGATTTTTGAAATTTTTAAAACGTCACGATTAATCGCAAAATTGTGATGATTTAAAAAAAATCTAACTTAAATACATTTATATGAAAAGTGTTTCGTCTGAACTTCACAGCAAACTTTATCTACAGTCTATAGCAGTTTCATTTCTTGAATACATGCTTGCTTGATGTTCCACGTCAATTATAACAAATCTTATCTTCTTATCTTCTGTATAGAGTCTTACAAAATGTATGTGCTAACCTTCACCAAGGAGGCGTTGTGTTTGGCTGGAAAACCAAAGTAGAGTGATGTACAGTTGTACAGTATAGTTATAGTGTACAGTATAGTGTGCCGTAAATGTTACCATGCCACTGATGACATGGACAAACGGCATTATGCCGATGGCCTTGCCAGTGTTTGACAGGAGCTTCACTTTTGATAAGTCTGGTTATGAAGGTGACTCTTTCACCAGTGCCGTTCTTTCGCTTCCATTTAGGGACTTTTTATGTGTGCGTGTTAATGTGCGCGCGCGTGGGTTTGCACATGTGGCTGTCAGTATCTAACGCCAAATTTAGATGCCTTATCTCTGTTGTGCTGCGTTGTGTTCCAGTGAGTTGTGAAGCTGTGTGCTGCAGCCACTTACCTGTCCACAGAGACAGCGGCCAGCGTGAAGCTGCTGGCGTACATGGTGAGGTTGATGAAGAAGTGCACCACCTTGCACATGAACGAGCCGAAGACCCAGCCCTCCAGCGAGTAGATGGTGGCCTGAAAGGGCACGCAGAAGATGATGAAGAAGAAGTCGGCCACGCTGAGGTTGAGGATGAACAGGTTGGTGGTGTTGTAGCCCACCTGGCCACTCCGCAGCAGCACGGCCAGCACCAGACTGTTGCCCACCGTGCCCAGCAAGAAGATGAGCGAGAAGACCACAGACACGATGACACTCGCTGGGTTGAGCTGATGGATCTCCGATGAGTTCAAGCCCGCGGCCTTTCCAAAGTCCTCATAATCAGCCATGGTTGAGAGCCTGGGGGAGAAAATAAAGCGAAAGCTTCAATCCTGGAACTATTCCTCTATCCAGAGGACATGACAGCTACACATTCCTCAAGGACACTTGGCCAAGTAAGCTAACTTGCAGTAAAAATCTTTGCTTTTATTGTTTTACAGTAAAAAAAATACCCAGCTTTGTTTTTTTTTAAACTTGTGTTATACTAATAAATGTAGGCTAAATATGAATGTGCTAAAGTATCAACAGATTTAATTAATGGTTGGTTCAAAAAGCGGGCAGCTATAATTGCGTTATTTATGACGCACAGTGGGTTGTTATGCTCTGATCTGAGGGAGACGAGCAGGATGAGTAATGCCTCACTTTGATGAGTCCACCATTCAGTGAGACAGTATGTGATGGAATATTTAAAGGACATTTTTACATATTTTTAAGTGTTTAATGAACGACAACAGATATGATATCAGAAATCTGAATGGAAGAACTGAGAGAGAAAGAGTGACAGAAAATGAGAGAACTTATGAACTAAAAATGACAAGTAACCAATGCAGCCAAGCCTGCCCAGTTTTTCATTTACACTGAATGCCCAGAGAGGACCTATTTCTAAAACCCCAAGGTAACGGCCTCACAGCAAACAGCAATCTCAGACCTCAAGGTTACCACCACATACTGTGAATCACTGCTATTGGGAAATTGATTATACTGGTGTTCTGAACACAACATGCCACATTGAAACACCTCTCCTGTCTTCCGGTCAGTCGACATTCTTATTCACACGCACACACACACACACACACACACACACACACACACCACAGACAAACAAACCAATTGGTAGTATAACAACAATATAGGCCAAACAGCAAAATCACAGCCATAGCTAATATCCTCCTACACACCACACACACACACACACACACACACTACACAAACATTTCAACACTGAAATGAAATTGATGAAATTGACTGCTGAGGTGGATAATTCAGATAATTCCAGGTTTTTCCATGTACTTTTTCTTATGCTTTATGACATTTTCACTGTC
The DNA here is from genome assembly GCA_017657215.1 of Limnothrissa miodon. NCBI lineage: Eukaryota > Metazoa > Chordata > Actinopteri > Clupeiformes > Clupeidae > Limnothrissa > Limnothrissa miodon. The sequence continues at coordinate 14,542 of JAGFZM010004351.1, forward strand.
ATTTTGTTGAGTGCCTGCAAGTGTCTATAATGTAAATGTGTGTCTTACTCATGCTTAATGTCTAAAATGTGCAGCTTGCTGTTTTATGCCCAAGACAAATTTCTATTTTTAAGAAAGTACAATTTATCTTATGTTACATTTTAGTGCTGAATTCCCAGATATTTCCTGACTTTGTCAGGGAATCAGATTTTCCATGTCTGGAACAGTCTATAGAATTTCCAAAATGACCGGTGGTAACCCCATTGTGAATATGAAATAATCTCTCCTTCATAAAGACAGCAAAGACACTGCTCATTCTCACCTGAGTTCAAATCTCTTGTCTCTTGTCTCCACTTTGAATGTGATAGCACCCTTTGATCCCCAGTGATGTTAACAACTAAAGAAGAGATGCCTCCTTAAGCCACTTGGCTCCACCTGCCTGAGCAACATCATCCGGCTCTGGCATCCAGGTTGTGCCCTCTGACTGGGGGCATGTGTGTGAGGTTGTGGAGGTCTGGTTATACTCAAAATTCTCTAAACCAAACGATTTGGGTGTTAGAGTTGGGTGGGGTAAGCTGTGGTATTTTGGGGGTGGCGGGGTCAGCGTGGGCTTTGATTTTCACGTACCTTAAGACCGGTTTGAGAATTCTATTGTTTAGAGACAGAATGGCTAGCATCATCCAGTAGTGTAATTAGAGCAGCTTTTACTGCCGTGAGGAACCAGGCCAAATGCCTATGAAAGGCACAGCTTTAAAAAAAAAAAAAAAAAAAAAATATATATATATATATATATATATATATATATATATATAAAGCAAAGAGCAAAACATGCCCTCTTCCCACAGAAATGCGGAAATGCTTTTGGAGGAATTGTTGATAGGCAAGCTGTCTAAGAAAACAGAATAGCGTGGAGCGTTTCAGTGAATCAAGGAGACCAAAGCATCGAGCTAATCTAAAAGCCTTTTTCAGGGTTGTATTGACATGCCTAGAATGTTTTGAAATTTGTCATAACAGTGTAAAAAAGAGCCTATGTGTTTGCCTTTTGTGGTCCCCTCCTGGTAATGTGGAGACCTTGATCTCTTCTGATGCTGGGTTGAGAGATCGATTTTGACAGAAGTGAAACAGTAACATAGAACCAACACCTTTGTGTGTTTATCTTTGTATTTGTCATTTTCTCGTTTCTCGTGTTTTTTCGATTGATTCTCAAATTAAAGTTAGGAGCCAAATAGGACCAACACATTTTGTGTATGTCTGTGTATTAGACAAATGTTTGTAATTGACATTTTTGGCTTTTTCCTTCCTTACTTACACAACTACAAACATAGTGCATCTGCAGGGGATTGTCTAAGTCATAACTGTTATAACTGTAAATTGTTGTTATAAAAATATCTAACCAACTCAATACGAAGCAGGCAAGTATCTTAAGCAGCAGCGTGTCATATATGGGAGGCAAAAGATGGGAAGGGAGGCAGGATGCTTGGCACTCACCAGCTCTGTAGGTGTTCACTCAGTAGAATCAGCAGTCAGATTCATATTGGATGTTGTGATTATCCTGGTGAAAAAGGCAACATGTGCTGCAATGCTCGTTCAGCTGCTGCCTGCTGTATCTCACCGTCTTCACTCCTCTGCGCTGCCTCTCCTTTCTTCCGTCCCTTGCTCTCTCTATTCCTCTCTCTATCCTCCCTCTCTGGGCTGTACTCTGCTGTCTCTCTCTTTTGCCTTCTTTTCTCTGCTCTCTCTCTCCCTCTCTATCCTCCCTCTCTCTGTGTTTATTCCCCTGCTCACTCACCCATCCTCCCTCTCTCAGGCTGTACT
>JAGFZM010004354.1:0-7500 GCA_017657215.1 Limnothrissa miodon
GAGCATGTAAAACAAAAGAGTCAGACAGACATGAAGACGGATCACTTCTGAACTCTCCCAATCCCTGCATTTAGACATCTGTCCCCAGCTTGTGCAGTGTGTGTGTGTGTGTGTGTTTAAACAGACAAAGAGGGGGGGACTAAGATAAAAATAGACAGACAGAGAGATAGATAGACCGGCATAGATATGCAGAGAGAGGGAGAGGGAGAAAGAGAGAGAGAGAGAAAGAGAGTTAGATAGACAGGACACCCTGGTGCCTTGGTGCTGTTTTGAGGACCGCTGTTGTTTGCAAAGCAGGTGCATTTCTCTTGGCTCTCTGTGCATTTTATAACTGTCCAGCAGTTCACTCAGCTGCTTTAGCAGGATGGACTGATTTTTGCCCTCTAAATGAGCAGTGCTCATATTCTTTTACCCAACACACCTAAAGGCTTGGGGAGGCGGGGAAGTGCCTTGCGTTTGTGTGTGTGTGTGTGTGTGTGTGTGTGTGTTGCAAGAGAGCAAAGTGACAGCCCCCTCCTCTGTGTGTTTGATGTGTGTAAATCTTAATATGGGTCTGTTTGTTGCTCCCGTGGGGATTTGCCTCCACACAGGTACCTCTCCTCCAGCTCGCATTCAAACGCAAGCACAGGCACAGGCACAAGCGTACACCCTCTCCCACCCTCCTCCGTCTGCTTCCGTCTCCCCGCTGCCGTGTGGCAGGCGGCGCAATTAAAACACACTTTTCAAATGCCCACAGATGACTACTTTTACCAACACAAGGCTTTCAACCCTTTCTTTAGTATTTTTTTTCATCAATAACTTGTTTTGGATCTGAAGCTCCTGAATATAAATTTTTTAAAATAGTGATTTTTTTTCTGTATGAATAAATTATGTTGTTGTAACTTTTTTTTGCTGAGAAAAAAAAAAGTTTTCAGAATTTTCAGTTTCCAAAAAAACAGTCTTTTACAGAATGATCTTTAGCGAGATTGTGAGTGTGTGTTTGAAACACCCCCTTGTTAAGCACAATGTGTCCTTTTTAGCAAAAGCAGTCATTTCCAAGTTTGCCCAAACAATCTCTGTTAAAAGATGTCCCCCTCTTGTGTGTGTGTGTGTGTGTGTGTGTGTGTGTGTGTGTGTGTGTTTCCCCCACTGTAACTCTACTACAGAGTTTCCTGCATAGAGCCACTGGACACAGAGTCACCCCACCGCACTGAGCTGTGTTGTGTGGTCTCGGTTCTCGAGGAAGAGAGAAGGGCAAAGAGAAAAAAAAAGCCCTTTTAGGGCAGCCTGAGGTATCGCTTTACACTGATACGCATACTCCATTGATTACAACTCATCATTGTCAACGTATATATCATAGCATATAAAGTATAGCATAGCATTCTGCATTTGCCGTGAACACTATATGTGAGTGGTAACATGCTCCGTATTTCACAAACCGACTGTAATCTATCCTGCCATAATGATTTTTCTGTCTAATTATTTTCTTATTTACATTGGAGCCGATTTCCGCCCTCCCACTCCGTCGCACGGCTGAATTTGCGAATGTTATGGCTTTAAAAAGATCAAAAGCGTGGCCAAATTAAGGAGATATGGACTTTGCAGAAAGCAATGAATGGGCCTAATCACGCCTCTCCTGCAAGGGTTCTTCTGAGGTCTTCCTTGATTGCAGTTGTTAAGCCCATCAGAATGGGAACATTTTCAGACATCTGTACAGTCAAATGATTTTTCTTTCTGTCTGAATTGCTTATCATTACCGTTTTTCTCTCTCGTTCTTTCTGTCTTTGTAGTTTTTTTTTTTTATTTATTTATTTATTGTTTTAAAATTTAAAGCTCTGCTTTAGACCTCCAAACTGTGGAGTGGATGACAAAACAAACAAACAAAAAATAGTATCTAGCGGTAAGAAAGACTGAAATATACGGACCGTCAGACGAGTGAGAGGATGAATGCAGGGCAGGTCAAGCCTTTGGTTGAGCAGAAGAGCGATAAAGAGAGACAGAGCGACAGAGAGAGTGAGAGAGAGAGAGAGAGAGAGAGAGGGAGGGAGGGAGCGGGTTCCTTAGGCTGGAAGTGAGGGACACGGGCGGATGGCTGGTGGCTGGTGTCTGCGTGAGGCGCGCTAGTTAGGTGGAGCGGCAGAGCGGAGGGTAGCGGCTGAATTTTCTTAACAGTGGGGAAGAGAGTGGGGCTGAGAAAGCAGCAATCTCTACCCCGCTGCTGCAGAAGATATGCTGAGGCGGGGTACACACCTGCACACAAACACACACACAGAAACACACACACACTCTCACCCTGAGCACAAACCCAGACACTCTTAAAATGGGTCCCAATGATGCCACAACAAAGGGGCCAGCCTTTGATCTCTTTCTCCCCTTCCTCTCTTTCTTCTTTTTCTATTCTCTCTTTTTCTCCTTTCTCACTCTCTATCGCTCCTTCGTTCTCACCCCAGGACCTTCTTAGGGCTGGCCCTACCGGTTCTCCAGGAGAGCCCCACTCAACACCCCACTTGGTTGTGTGTGTGTCACAGTGTGTGTGTGTGTGTGTGTGTGTGTGTGTGTGTGTGTGTGTGTGAGGCTTTGAATTGATTCTGTAAATGTGTGCAGATAGGATAGACATTCGGGGCCATCTGTGAAGGCTTGAGAGAAACAGCCTGAGATTTTATGTTAGTAAATATTTTTGTTGTTGTTTATGCTTGTTTGTTTGTTTTTCCCTTAGTATTTTTATTTTTGATTTATGTACTGTATGTTCTATTTTTTTATTCTGTCACGTAAGTCACTTAATATAAACATAGAGCATTCAAAAAAGCCAACCCACGTGCAAAACGCACAAAGAATGTGCAGACGTGTTGTTGGAGCGTCTTTGTTGTGTGTTAATACAGAATAGACAGTCAGCCGACATTTAGGAGCGATGGGAGGTTTCGTTGAGCGGTGAAAAGTCCTGTTTGTTGATCTTTTGGATGGCAATGGGGCGCAGGAATGCACAGAGGGAAAAAAAGAGGGCTTTAGATGTAAACAAATGCCAGTGTGTGTTATTATCACACCGCACCATTCACTCTGTTGTGTATCAACAAACTTAAAGGCTTTATCTGGCCTCGTGACAGTGGGTGCTGATAAGCATTGCCTTATGAGAGAATAAGAGAGAGACAGACAGCGAGAGAGAGAGAGAGAGAGGCAGAAGACACTGCTTCTTTAAATCCCTCCCTCCCTTTCCTCCTCTCTCTGTCTCTCTCCCTCCCTCATTCCCTCCCACCCACTCTTCATCCCACCAATCCTCTCTCTCTCTCTCCCTGTCTCTCTGCCCCTCTCTCTCCCTCCCGTTCTCTCTCTCTCTCATTTTATCTCCTCCCTCCCTCCCTCTCTCTCTCTCTCTCTCTCTCTCTCTCTCTGGTTTTACATCGCGCCTCCCTCTCAGTCTAGCCCATATCCCGCTCCACCCCCTTGTCTCTCAGTGCATGGAGCAGCTCTCTGTGTGGTTCTCATTGGCTGGGCAGGCACCAATCTGGCGACGGGGAGGACCACTGGGACTACATATGCAAAGGCTTACTTCATATTAATGAGCTCCAATCGTGGCTTTAAGTCCTTGATTAGAGGAGTGCAGGAGCTTTTGGTCCCAGCCGAGTATGCCTATAGGCTTGTCACCAGGAGAACGCTTGTGCTAATTGCAGAGCTCAGTCACGAAAAAGGGGAGCACGGAGAGAGAGCGGGAGAGAGGGATAGAGAGAGAGCAAGAGAGTGAGAAGGACATAGCGAGTGAGAGAGGGAGAGAGAGAAAAGAGGAAAAAAAAAACTTTGATTTACAGAGGGGTTTGCACAAATTATGGTGCCAGAGCGCACATGGATTCCGTAGAAGTGTCCCTGTCTGAGTGTTTCTCCCTGCACTCTGATCAAGAGTAGGTAAATTTTCCTTTTCTTCTTCTTCTTCTACTCATGTCACTGGGAATGCCTGTCTGTCCATGTGCTTGTTTGTTTGTGCTCATGTTTCTAGACTTTATTTCTGTGTGTGTGTGAGTGTGCGTGTGATTTTTTTGCTTTGGTGCCTCCACTTGTCAGTACTGCAGAGTCCGGTAGCATTGTTTTCACTGTCAGGTAGCGTGAGGTATGGACGTGTGCATGTGTGTGTGTGTGTATGTGTGTGTATGTGTGTGTGTGCAGCAACACAAGCTGCCGGTGCAGAGGCTTTAGTGTAGGAGCTCTCACGCGACGTGTTCAACAGCGCTTGCCGCTACCTGAACAAGACCTGAGAATGTGTGTGTGTGTGTGTGTGTGTGTGTGTGTGTGTGTGTGTGTGTGTGACAGAGAGTGTGAGACAGGGAGTGTGTGTCACTCACACAAGGAAAGTGCACTGCCACTTCTTAGCTGTCATTAGGAGACAGAGTGTTTTTCTGTATTTAAAAAAAAAAAAACTCAAATCAGGCATTGGTTAGACTGGCAGTCTTATTTGTTTGTTCGTTTCATTGTTTACTTATTTGTGGTAATAATTAGAGAAAAAAAAACATCTGTGTCTGTGGGTGCTTTGATCTAAGTGTCCAGAGCAGAAATCAGTGAGGGAGAAGGAGAGGAAAGCTGCCGGGGATGGACAGAGAGGGACAGGGGGAGAGAGGGAGAGAGAGAGAGAGCGGTCAGTGAAGACAAGCAGAAGGAGGAGGAGGTAGAGGGGGAGAGAGAGTAAGCCGTCTGAAACACCGGCATGGCTTGAATTTCAGACAGCCTGCACAGTGTGTGTCCCGCACAGAGACGGAGGAAGGGACGGCCGGCCGGTAGCGAGAGGAGGGAGAGAGAGAGAGGGGAGAGGAGGAGGAGGAGCGGCCGCTCCGAGGGGTGAGCTCACTCGGCTAGTGGTGTGGACAGCACGAGACACCACTCTCCCTCTCCTCCTGTCTCTCTCTCTCTCTCTTTCTTTCTTTCTTTCTATGAGTCCAGTGCTGGTCATTCAGCTGGGGAGCCTTGCTGGGAGCTGGGTAGCTCTGGGAGGTAGCCTCCCCCAGCTCCCCCTCACTATACTGGGGGAGGACAGAGAGACGGGAGAGGAACAAGCCACTCAGCTCAGAATGCCCAGTTAATCAGAGAGCTGGAGAAAGGGATAGAAAGATGAAGAGAGAGGGAGAAAGAGGGAACAAGGGAGAGAGAGAGAGAGAGAAAGAGAACGAGAGCAGCACACACTTGTTTTATGTAGATGACAGGGGGGCAAAAAAAAAAACACAGCGAGTTGTAAATCTCTTATGTTAATTTTCTGTCTGTTTTGCATTACACTCCAGTGACTTGTGCAGTGACAGTGTAGATTTGTGCACTTAAATTTTGCCAAATAGTGACACCAAAAAAGGAAAGTAAAGCCCATCAACTTTCCTCCTGTATGTTAAATGGCGATATTAGGAAAAATAGACATGCGTTAGAAAATAAATATTGCAAGTAGGTTATATGTGTTGGCAAGAGAGAGAGAGAGAGGAGAGTGTGTGTGTTTGTGTGTGTGTTTATTTGAAGCTGCCCCTGTAATGGAATGCTTCATATGATCTGTGCTCAGGGCTGGAGCGATAGTCCAAAAACAAGAGGGTCAGAGTGGAGAGCGACTCCCCGGATTTCTTTCATAAAGGAAAATGGCCCAAACTATTAACCCCCCTCCTGGCCACCCTCTTCGCTTTAAAACACTGATAAGGCCTCGAGAGGGGAGTCGCTCTTTAGAGTGACACTTGGGGTTGAGGGAGAGAAAGAGAGGTTAACTCTGGAACACACAAGAACCCGCCAGAGCTCTCGACACACAACCCTCGTTAAGGCTAACCCGTCTCATACAACTTACAGTGGCCATCAAAATTATATACAGTAGTCAACAACAAGACTAAAATATTTTGATATATTTTTTTATTATCTATTGTAATTATTTTTCGAGTCTGTGCAATTGTCCCTTGCATTGACTTTGTGTAAATGTGTGTGTGTGTGTGTGTGTGTGTGTGTCTGTCTGGATGGAGTTCAGTGGCTTGTCAAATTTGCTGAAGTGTGTCTTGGCTCTGGGCTGAGGGGGACAGAGAGAGAGGGAGAGAGCGACACACTCCCAAATGCCACGAGCCTCTCTCCCGTTGGAAACGTGTGTGCTGATTTGGTTCGCACAGGGACCATTAGAGACGGCAGGATTAGGGAAGCTTCTGGAAGGAGATTCACTGATAAGAGTTGTTGCTTTTTGACATCTTATTCCCCCTTCTTCAGTAGACTGCTATGTACCCATTCACTGTTTGATCTCTTGGAAGCAGAGCTGGAGCGCCGAGAGTCTAATTGGCATATTAGGGAAAATAACAACAAGTGTTAATTTGGTCGTTTTGATAATTGCCAGTAGTTACGTCTCCCCATGCCGCATAATATTTGACATGTTTTTTAATTTTTGAGGAATAAGAGAGAGAAAAGAAAATAAGATAGGAATAGGATTTTTGGACATGGTGTGTTTGTGTGGAATCTGACAGCTGTGTGTTATTTGCCTTTTCAACAAAAGCATCTGTATTCTTTGTAAAAATATAATTGTATAAATTTAGTACATTTTTATTTCTATCAGCCAACATGGCCGCATGCATTTTTTAAGAACAAATAAGGCATTTTTTACACTGTTCGTCTGAACAGTTTACCTTGTGTTTTTTAAGATCTGTTTGCAAATTGTAAAATCTAAATGCATTCCCTGCTTTAGTAATTAGATATGACATAATTCCAATTGAAATATATTTAGCATTAATGGGATAATGTCGGTAAGGAATGGTGCTTTTATTTTATTTGAGGGAATTGCAGAGGCATTGTTTTTGTGGAGCAGTCCAAATGCATGAACAGGATATCTGCTGTTAAATATCTTATCTCACCGTTTTTAAAATAAGTACACATACGCAGACAGTTAAGGTTTAAAAAATGTGCCTAAAGGAAAATAAAATTACTATTATTATTATTATTATTATTATTATTATTATTATTATTATTATGCTGTTTAGCTGTTTGCTGATGTAGCCAACAAATGAATTTCCCTTTTACACCCTGTCAAATTGAAACTAGTGGATTGCAGTGAAGTTTCATTTTTGTTTCTTTTGCTTTTTTATTTTCTTTTTTGCTGATTGTAGATTTGATAGGTTATTTTTTGGAGGAAGTGAAAGCCAGAGGCTGAGTGTCGTGGCTTAGCAGAGACAGGAGCATACGCTGTTACAGATAGACAGATAGATGGACGGACGTTATGTCGTCTCCTCTGCCAGCTCGGAATCTGTCTCAGTCTTGGGTGCAGACCCAGGCTGTGTGTGTGTGTGTGTGGCTGTGGTTGTGTCTCCCGCACTCTCTCCCTCTCTCTTTCTGCCTGGGCTGCGTGCTCTAATTGCCGGAGCTGTCTAGTCAGCTAGCTCACCTCTGCTCGCTGCCTTTTGTTACCCGGCCCAACGACAATTGCAAAACATGAAAGGCTCCTGCTGGCTTGCCTTTTGAAGAAAAGTTGACGATTTTACGTTTTCTTCTCCTCCCCTCCACGGTCTCTTCCTTTCTTTTTCTCTCTCACTTCCTCTCTTTTTTTCT
>JAGFZM010004354.1:10000-15000 GCA_017657215.1 Limnothrissa miodon
TGTGCAAAGTAGCATGCACAGTAGTGTGTGTGTGTGTGTGTGTGTGTGTGTGATGTTGCCTGGGTCCTGAGGGGGCTGTGTGCTCTCGTGGCCGAGCGTCTCTTCTATTCCAGTTGCAGCTACGGCTAAGCATGAGTGTGTGTGCGTCTCTCTCTCTCTCTCTCTCTCTCTCTCTCTCTCTCTCTCTCTTTCTCTCCCTCTCTCCTGCGTGGCCCTTTACATGCACTGCCCTTGTATTAAATGATGAAATTGTCAGGGTCCCGTGGCGGCGGAGCGCGGGGGGAAACGAATGGAGGCAGCGGGCGGCAAGTGACAGTGAAATATTCAGCCGCTCTTTCTCCCATCATACCTCCCGCTCGCGCTTGATGAGGGACCTGCAACAGCAGGGGGAGAGACCAGCCCAGCCCAGCGCCAGAGATGGAGGTTGAGGGAGAGACGGCTTGTGGTGAATGTGGTGCAGGGGGTTGGGGTTGGGGTGCTCCTTCTAGTTTCTTGTAGAATGCGGCGTCCCCCTTCATTGCCCCCCCCCCCCAAAAAAATTGTTTTGACAGGTGCGCAAAAAATGATCTATTATTTCTAGAGTTCAAACTGCTTATGTTGAAGCGTATATATATATATATATATATATATACCCTTCTGTGATATGGCCATAATGGTGGTGTTTGGCTTAGCAGTGAAATGATTTGTCGTGGACAGTTTTAGTGAAATATGTGTGGGTTAAATTGCTTTGACAAATGCAGAAAACATAAGTTGTTGGTGTGTTTAATTTTACCTATTTTCTGTAGTGAAATATTGTAAGATTTTAGTCTTACATGGCAGTTGAGAGCGGACAAGTGGTCTGTGGAATTATATTTTTTTGGGGGGGAGGGGGATTTATTGATAAATCATTAGGTTGACATATAGATTTAAGCGAAAGAACAAAGTTTACCTTTTGACTTGCAATGATTTAAAACAATTTTTTTCTATCTGAATTTCTAAAGTGCAGTTTGGTTAAGCCCAAGTCAGTAATTTAAAATAATTTTGATCTAATTGCTTTGATCTTTTTAAAGTGGGAAGTAAACATTGGGAGTGCCAATATGTGTTTACGTTGAGACTGTTACGCCTCAAAGCCTAGATTTGTTTAAAGCGTATAGAGGCCACTGGCATTTGGCTCATGCGACCAATAGGTTGAGAGAGAGAGGGAGAGGGAGGGAGAGAGAGAAGAGCTTTAATCTCTGCCTGACCACAGCATGCACCCTCTCTCTCTCCATCTAACACACACACTCACACAAACACACTTAAACGCTGGGAGACGCACGTGCACGCCACGCGTTAGGGCTGTTGTCAGGTCACACCCAGCCGTTTCCTATCCGCATTTGTGCAGCAGATCATCTGCCACCTCTGCACGCAACCTGCCTCTAGCTAATACACACACACACACACACACACATACACTGGGACCATCAGTAAAAGTGTTCAATCAATTGATGGTTCTGATAAAAAGAAAAAAAAAACATTGGCTGTAATTTAAGGTTGTTTGTTATTTAGTTTTATTCTCTGTTGCTCTTATTGCTACTTTTAGTTTTTTTGAGCAATTTGTTAAGCTAGAAATTCTGTTTATTATTGAATAAAATACATTTAAAGCTATTTATGTTTATAAAATAAACTTAGTGGAAATTCAGTTTCAAATTAGTTATTGCATGATTTGCGTGATTTGTGCGTGATTGCGTGATATTTTTATTTATTTAATTCATTAAACTATTTATTTATTTATTTATAAAGTAGCCGGTCTTTGGATTTTCCAGACGGTTTTGATTTGAGGATTATCTTCGCAGTAATTCTTGTCAGCATTGCTGGCAAATACACCTGAACCACAGGAACATTTTGTTTCGCCCGTCCAATCCCACAACCTCATCTGCCCGCCTCCCCACCTGCCCGACCGTCGCGTCCTGTGCTAGGCTACGCTGTTCTGCGCCTCGCTATCAAAGTGCATCTCGGGCTGAGCTGACACCCCAACCCTCATATGACCTGCGTATTACAAAGAAAAAAAAGAAAAACGAAACGACAAAAAAAAACGAGTGAGATAAAGGAGGAGGAGTGTGTGAAGAGCCCGCCGCGCATGCACCCCTGCAGTGTGTGAGGTGCATAACCACATGACGACAGCAACGCACAGCATTAGTATCAGGTGGGCGGCCTCACGGTTACCTCTCCTCTTATCTCTCCCGCCCCCCCTCCCCCCCCCCCCCCCCACCCAACGCACACACACACAGACACGCCTCCTCCTCCCCGCCGCGCCCGATTGCAATGGTGCATTCCTGTAGAAGGCGCTCACGCCGGGCCTGTCACTTGCGCGTGTGCGATGTCATATTAAAGACGACAGTCCATCTGCTGCGTGGCCGGCACCCGGCCTGCCTCCCCCTGCCTGCTGGACTCATCAACACACACACACACACACACACACACACACATGCACAGTGGGGGAGTGCACTGATAGACCAATAATGCTGCACACATGCACTGTTTTTTTCTTCCAACACACACACACAGACACATTCACCAAAAGGGAGAGAGCAGTCCTGATAGAACAATAATATTATACAAACACGCTGTCACACACACACACATACACACACACACTCACACAAACTCTATCCCCCTTTCTCGGCAGTGCATTTGCATTGAAAGGGATTTGTTTTGTGCTCGTTGTAATCACTCAGGCACTTAGACTCACAGTTTCATTGTTCTGACATGTTGTGTCTAGGTAAATGATTACATATTCTAAACTAGAGGTTAAAGCACAGCGTGTGTGTGTGTGTGTGTGTGTGTGTGTGTGTGTGTGTGTGTGTGTGAGTGAGGGTACATCTCCCCTTGTGTTTAGTTGATTTTTATGTGTTCAGCCTTGTTTGTGGTTGTGTGTGTGTGTGTGTGTGTGTGAGTGCATTCCATTCCTGTGCATACTTTTGCAATCGTGTTTGCATTCGTGGTTGTGTGTGGGTTTCTCAGGTCACCTCTTATGTGATAGCTCTTGTGAGATAAACAGGATAATTAGTAGGGCAGGTGGTGTGTGTGTCTGCACACATTCTGTAAGTGTGTACGTGGTCATTTGAGTGCTCGGACAGGCCATGTCCAGAACTAGTCGGGTTGTCTGGTGTGGTGTGTGTGTGTGTGTACGTGTGTGTATCATGGCGTCGCCGTGGTCAGCCAGGCTTCTTCCTCCGTCAGGAAGAATGGCACCTGTCTAATCAATCACTGTGCTTCGACTCACAGATGGAATAGCAACACTCCAACGAACCGACCAGAATACCCACACACACATACACACACACACACACATTTACTCTTGCGCAAGCATGCCCATACCACATGACAACCACAAATTCATATAAATCTACATGCACACAGACACACAGAAACTCTTAGATACAGAAACAGTTACCTTCTATACCTCCCTCTCTTTCTCCCTCTTCATCTCTTTCTCTCTTTTTTCTGTCCCTCGCACTCCCCACCCCCACCTTTCCCCCTCTCTCCCTCTCTCTCTCCCTCTCCCTCTCCCTCCCTACCCCCACCTCTCTCTCTCTCTCTGGGCTTAATTCAGCTCATTGTCCCGGCTGCTAATCCTTGTCCAAGCGCCGACTGTGCTTAGTGCTGCTGACAGGAGTGTGAAATGGGCTCAGGTAAAACCTGCTTGTTAACTTCCCTGGCCACAGACACACACACACACACACACACACACACACACACACACACAGCCACCATGGCCCTATTTGCCTGTAGCCTATTGTTTGTCTTTACAACAGTCATCAACATTATCTCCCTTATTTAGTCCCATTGAACTCTTAACACTTGAAAGAGGTTCGTGAAAGATGTAAATAGTTTTATTTTTTTTAAATTTGGGAATCTATTTAAGACTTAATCTTGTTTAGTCATTTGGTTATTTTTGATTGAAGTTTTTTTTTTTTTATTTGTTAAAATACCTTGAAAAATAAGTTGAATGAGTATGACTGAAAATATCTTTTAGCATAGTATAATTATTTGTAGTGCTTTTGCCATGTTTATTACTTTAATATTTAGGTTTTTAAGGCCTCTTAGATTTGTATTTTTTGTTTCTGTGTTCTGTTCATGTATTATACTAAATTTTACTTTGCTTTGAACAAAACCATCTCCAAAGAAAAAACTAAAACATTAATGTAATATTTTAAAGCACACATGATACCATTTTAAATATTGTGCTCTGTTTATTATACTGATTTACTTTGTTATTATTATTTTCTTTTGCTGTTGTTTCGTGTTTGTCATTAAGGAGTTTAGTGACATCAGAGTGAGTTTATTGCCGTTGCACTTTGTCCAAGTTTTAGCTCTTCCTCCCACCCATCCCCCAACCTTACTTTTATCACCTAGTTTGGTTTCCTCTTCTCCTCCTCCTTCTCTCTCTCTATTTCTATCATTCTCTCTCTCTCTCTCTCTCTCTCTCAATCTTACTTTGTAAAGCTTTTAATGGAAAGCTCTGAGAAAGGTGCTGATTTTGCTGACGGGCGAACTCTGATAAAATGTTTTTGTTGTATAGCACACGCTCATCCACACAAGTGCCCAAGTGTTCAAGGGACAGAGATAGAGAGAGAGATAGAGAGAAAGAGAGAGAATCACTGAGCAGACACCACTGTTTCTGTCACTTAAGATTGTTGGCCCAGAAATGCGGCTTCTGTTTTAGAGGAGCCGCAGAAATGTGGGAGATAAAAATGAAATATCCACCCAATGATGAACCCTTGAACTTGTCTGTCCATGTTTGGTATTTTCATGAAGTATCATGTTTCCATGAAGAGGCAAGGAGGCTGTGTGGTGTTTTTCCGCTTGACTAAGAGATAGGGTCTCGACTGGGTGCATGGGAAACCTATGAGAAAAGCATGGATAGTTTGTATGCTTTTTATGTGATGTGTTTGTGTGTATATGTGTGTGTGTAGGTGTGTGTGTATATAAGCATCCGTCATGTGCTTGCCAATTTGCATGTATGCTTGTATCCTTTG
>JAGFZM010004354.1:17500-25647 GCA_017657215.1 Limnothrissa miodon
ACGCCACGCCCTAACAAAGGCCCTGTTAACGTCCCCCCTCCTCTCCTCTCCTCTCCTCTCCTCTTCGTCAGAATAGGCTGTTAAATGTCTCCGTAAAGGAAAAAAAAGACGAGAAGAGCGGGTTTTCAGAAAGAAAAAAGCACAAAAAAAGAAAGAAAGGTGAAATGTGCCTCTGTGTGGCGTCACTTGTCTGTCAATTCAAAATGGCAAATGGGTCTCTATCAAAATTCCTGAGGCCACCCTTTTCTCATGCACCTTTTATGCCTCTCTTGCTCTTCCCCTTTTGTTGTAGAATGAATTTATCAAAGGCCCAAGTTAATAGCGAAGATAAGTACGGCAAATGCGCAGCGTGGAGAATGCCCCAACATTACGACCTCGAGGCCAGTCACGTGCGCGACGCGCATGCTCTATATAACCAAAGGTAAGACAAAGGAGAAATAAGAGACCATCAAAAGCCAATACATACTGGTAGAACCTTTTCTATCATCTGTGTTCAGTAAATGTGTGTGTGTGTATGTGTGTGTGCCTGTGTGTGTGTTTTTCTTTTAGTGTGTGTTTGTTTAGCTAATGCACTTAATGTGTAAAAAAGTAGGCTCAAAATTATTTTGAAACATAACTGGTGCATGATTTTCTCATCTCTTGTTTCTGGACATCTGGCCTTTGTTGTGGTGTGTGTCTGTATCAGAATAGTGCTGTTTTGGCTCATAAACATCTGTGTGTGTGTGTGTATTATTCTTCATATATCTATTTATTTAATAGTCTTCGTTCACTTTCCAATCCTCTGTGCATGTGGTGCGTTTATTAGTGTGTGTGTGTCGTTCTGTGTAACGGCTTGTGTTCAGGATGTGTGATGTGCAGTGTGCCGGGGGTCAGGGTACTTCAGGTGTTTTTTTTTTGAGTAAGGCTCTGGAAGGAAAATCAAGAGATAAAGTGTGTGTGTTTTTTTTCTGCTCAGGATATCCATATGTACATGCCCCTTTGAAAATGTCGGTGGTGTGTCTCTCTGTGTGTGTGTGTGTGTGTGTGTGTGTGTGTGGAGCTGTGTGTGTTTGTGTGTGTGTGTGTGTGTGTGTGTGTGTGTGTGTGTGTGTGTGTGTGTGTGTGTGCGAGCGCTTGTGTGTGTTTTCTTTGGTGCTGGTGGGAAGCTAATGTAGCTGGATGACAGCAGAGGGGTGAAGGGACAGAGAATCGAGAGAAAACGAGACAGAGAGAGAGAATCGAGAAAAAGAGGGATGTAGACAGAGAGAGAAAGAGAGAGAGAGATGGATAGAGAGAGAGAGAGAGAGAGAGAGAGAGAGAGAGAGAGAGAGAGCTGGCTGCCATCTGTCTCACCTGCTGCATGGAGGTGTCCATCTGCTTTGCTCCAGGACGCCTGGAGCCTCCGCTGGTCTCCTCCAGCCTCCACCGACTCTGTGGGCTCCACGGCCAGAGGACGCCAGCAGCAGCAGACACTCAGGCACAGGCAGCCGTCTACACACATTACTGAAGCTGCCTGCACAACACACACACACACACACACACGCTCTCTATGTATGTGTGCGTGTGTGTGTGTGTGTATATATATATGTGCATTCACACACAAACATACATGCATACTACACTATGAAATACACCATACGCCCATGCTCCCACTGAAACATAGAACAATAAAAATTCTGATCGATACAAAGATAGATACATTGATGAATAGATACAGTAGATAGACAGATGAAAAGATAGATAGAGAATACTACAACATATATGTTTATACATGTGCGTAAACATACGTGTGTGTGTTTGTATGAGAAGAGGGCAGGTTTATGGGTCTGGGGGGTTCGAGAGGTGCTAGTAGCTTGCCCCCCCAGATGCACAGGAATGCGTTAAATGCTTGAAGGATTCCGATTAGCATATAAATTTAGATGTATGAAGATCATTGCACCCACCACGAGTCAGTGAGTTTTATCTAGATTTAGTGGAGGCTGATTTGCGTATAAAATACAGCCAGATGTGACCAGTTAAGAGTCTTTGCAGAGCCTCCTTCCCCTCTTTCTCTCTCTCTCTCTCTCTCTCTCTCTCTCTCTTCCTCTCTCTCTCTCTCTCTCTCTCTCTCTCTTTCTTTCTCTCTCTCTCTCTCTCTTTCTCTCCTCTCACTGTCTTCCCCCTCTCTCTGCAGGCCTAGGCTCAGTCCTTATCCTGTCTAAAATGGCTTTGTTTGATTAATGTAATTTGTTTGAGGTCACATATATTATCCATGAGGGGATCACTGAGGGAGTCGTTAGGAAGGTCAATGGGATGCCGGCGTGTTTGAGGGTTTTTTTTTTTTTTTTTTTTTGATCTCTCTTCTGCTTCACCTTTTTTTACAGATCATTTCATTTCTCATTGAGCACACTGGAGACGTTTCTAAATCATAGCTGTGTTTGTCTTACACTGGACTGAGCTCCTGGTTTATAGTTTATAGTAATCGGCCCTCACAGCACTCTCCACTCTCTCTCTCAGTAGCCATGCCGTTTAGTTAACCTATTTACACTGTTATTATTATTCAGAATAATATGACTCACAATGTACTATAATCTATTTGTGTACAAACTTGTGTAACATAACTATTACACTGCCAGTAAATTACTTTGATTTTTTTGTCATTTGTTGTATATATTACATAGAAATGACTTATGACTTATGCATAATCATCAGTCTTTCTCTTTATACAAATGGGATTAAAGTAATAATAGGTTAACAATTATAGTAATAATCTGGGAACCAAAGGACTATAATAGTTGGGATTATAGAAAGGACATATGGGCCAATGACAACGTCCGTAGATTAGTCCATCATGGAAGATAAGAAATCATGTATATTTTCAAGGACTTTTCTATATGTGACAATTTCCAGTGTGTAGGATGCAAATGCCAATTTGAGAGTAGGGATCATAGTAGCACCGAGCTCAGTGTGATATTGTTTTTTGTTCTCGGAATGGATGTAAATGGTTTGGATGTGGATGTATGTGGTTTGGTGGTGAAGTCTGTGTCATTTCGGTCCAGTCTGATCCAATGTTCCGTTCCGGTTCCGTTTCCGGTTCTAAACCCAACCAGGCTTCTCCAGGCTACTGGCACCCCTACGCGGGATATTTGGGAGTTTAAGCAAAACCCTTTAAAAGGGGGTGACAGTGCTTTGACTGCTGCACTCAAAGAGTCTTATGTCAATTGGATTTCCGCAGGGTTAGTCTGGGTCAAACCAATTAGACTCCATTCGCAGGCAAAAGTCTTCAGTGGTTTAAGCCAATCAGACTCACGTTACTGGCACCACCCAAGGCCTGTGCTGGGGACCAGGAGAGGTGCCAGCGAGCCCAGAGTCACGCCATGGCCAGTGGCATTACCCAGAGCACCCTGCTCAACTCGCCAGCGAACCACTTGGCATCTCGTGGGCTGCTGGGGTTGTTGCTGTGGCATTGTGTATATGTTTTTGTGAGTGTGTGGTCGAGGGGGGTAAAGACACGACCCATTCTTCGGAGCGGTGGTTTTCTCGTTCATTAGCTTTAGCTAATGCCCCCGCCCAGCCTTCAGTGGCTTGCGCAGATGTGCCGCAGCTCAGGCTTTATTCACTAGACTGAGCAGAGCACAGCAGAAATCTTTAAACAAACCATCCGGGATCAATATGGAAAAGGCCAGCCTCCACCGCTATCACACAAATATGGCCTAGCAGAAAGTATCCCCACCTTGTTTCCGTTTGATTGTGTGTGTGTGTGTGTGAGTATATGTGTGTAAAGTCTCTGTGTTGGCCAAAGGCCTCGGCCGCACTCCATAGGAGGAATATGGGCCAGCAGAGAAGAGGAGGATAGAGAAGAGGACAGAGAAAGGAAGAATTGAAAAGGTGGAGAGAGGAGTGGAGAGGAAAGTAGAGGAGAGAAGTGGAGTAGAGGAGGGCAAAGCGTGGTCACGGAGGGAAACGTGAATATCACACACATATTCTCCGTTTCATTTGGTGGCCTTGATGTCGCAACCTCAGGAGGTTCCCTCCGCTAGCAGCCAGCCACAGGGAGATTACTGTACACACACACACACAGACACAGAGGCTTGATATGACATGGCATGGACGCTGGCCCCAGTGAGGGCATTCAGCGCACGCACATGCATGTGAGGCCATGCCAACCCGCAATCACTGGAGCTCCCAGACACACACATTGATTTGAGCGCTCAAAGAGCAACCACACAAGCACAAAGCACGCATGCATAGGCAGGCTGTCTCTCTCTTTTTCTCTCTTTCTCACATACACACACACACATATACACACACACACACAGAGACCAGAGGGTTATCAGATCATTGGTTGTGGGCTTCACTTTCCAGTTGGTCTTTGGAGCAGAGCTCAGACTAATAAACCCTCTTTACCAAAATAGACAGCCACCCGCTTTCAGGATTCACAGTCATGCAAAGCCCACACAGGAGCCCTCAGACACGCAGCTCTCTCTCTCTCACACACACACACACACACACACACACACACACACACACAAACTCCCTTACACACACACATGCACAACCCCAGCCCCAGGTCAGGGGAAAAAAAACTCCATCTGGTCCTGAGCAATTAGCCAGCCGATTGCCATTCCACTGATAGATGGTCTGAATCAACTGATTTCGTTTATTCCTCTCAAGAGGTGATATTTTATTTATATGATAAAATGCTGGAAAAGTGATTAATTTGTCAAGGGAGCAGCTTGTTACTGTAAATGTAGTGAATACGTAATAAAGTGGATTGGCCTAACACAGATGGGTAAGTCTTCTCCCCCAGCAGCAGTGGAGAGTGGGAACCACTGAGCCTTATTAGGAAGAGATGAGAAGAATGAAAAGCTGATCTTTTAGAAATCTGGGATTTTGGTGCATGTCACACACCAGCCAGGCCTATCTTTGGTGCACTTGTTGAAGTGTGGATGCTTAGAAATGAATGAATGAGTTTCAGATATTGTGCTAAAATTAGGGGTGGGATAAATATTGTTAAGAGATCTTTAGAATTTATTTTTTATTTTATGGTAATTTTATATTTTTCTGTGCATATTTTTAAAGCACTCTTGGAGTAAACTAGAATTTTATATAGACATTTTTAAAAAAAAAACATTTTTTTTAGTTGTTTTACTTTTTATTTTGTACATTATTAGGGGCTTGGTTTTATTTATTTATTTTTTATTTCTGAATATTTTACAGAATCTGATTTACATAAAAATATTAATGTTAAAAAAGCTTTAGCACACCCCTTGCAAACAGGTGCATTAGATGTAAACAGTGGTCAAACACTTGGAGGAAATGTAGACTTCAGCACGCTGTCCATTACGCAAGCAAGCTATTTATTCCACAGAGTTTCATCAGGTAATTCATCAAGTTCTGCTGACTGAATTGTTGTGGAATTAATAGCTTGTTGCATAATCGACTGAGTAAGGGAGTCTAGATATCTTACACAAAATATGAATAGAAATCTTAGATGAAAAGGCACGTTTTGCGTGATCGTGTGAATTGCAAATTACACAGGGACGACAACAATATTTTTTGCTGTTTTATATAGTATCATTCCGCTATTGACTAGCTATGTTATCGTTGGCATGTTTTGTGTGGCGTCCCCATAGACATGACAGATGGGCTCTCACATTCTGTTCCGCCCTCACGGCAGTTTAAAGCACCGGGCACAGGGCAGAATAAGGATAGTGATTACACCAATATGTCCGATTCCAAGTAGCTCACATGTTAGAATAACACCACAGTAATGAAAGTCCTTTTTAGCATTAGCATAGAGAGAGAGAGAGAGAGAGAGAGAGAGAGAGAGAATATGGGAGGATAGCACTCAGCCCTCATCTGTGCACAGCTGAGTGCTAGCACACTGAGAAAGACTGGCAGCGCGGGTATTACAGTGGTAAACCCGATTATGGGCCGAATGTGAATTAGATTTGCTAACAGATGGTGCTGTTGAAAATTTAAGATGCTTTGCCCGGGGAAGGTGCCGGCTCACCTCTCGCCCCTCCTCGCTCCTGATAGACGTGTATAAATCACAACAGTCCCAACTTGACAGCCAATTTCAAGAATCTGATCTGGTTAAAGACATGGCTCCCCTCCCTTCCACTGTTACACTCTCCGAAAAACAACCACCACTACCCCCAACCCCTCTCTCTCACACACATACACACATGCTTACTTACACACACACACACAAATATTCTCTCACTCACACCCACACACACCTTTTTTGCCCCCTCTTTTATATCCTGAGCTTGTCATATTTCCTGAATTGCAATCCTCTTTTACCATCTGTTTAATAAAATATGCTCTTAATCCACCGTTTTTTTTCGCCAGTGCTTGTTTTATTATATTTGCGTGCAATTTCATTTTCATGGCGTGCTCTCGTACAACCCTCCCCCCCCCCCCCCCCCCCCCCCCCCCCCCCCCACACACACACACACACACTCTTTGCACACCTAACACACACACACACACACACACCCCTCCCACATTCGTCGCCTGTCTCCTCTGCCTGGTCACTCACTCAGCCTTTAACCAGATGAGGGGTTTACACTCCGAGGAAGGCAGTGTGCTGATTTAAGGCATTTTGCTTATTGAAAAAGGCTGCGTCTCAGTAGCACATCTCAAACACACACAAACGGACACAGATTTTTCAGTGCTACACACACATACACTTACAACCTACGCACTCCAAGTGAGTGTTTAAAACTGGCCAAGAATTTACAGGAATTGCGTAGAATAACCCAAACTCACAGTGACCTAAACTAATGTTGAATTCATCAGAATGGTGTTAAATTATTTCAGCTGCATATACATATACACTGTAAAATTAAAAATAGGATTTTTCATTATGTGATGTAGCCTTATAATGTTGTAGTGGAGAATATAGTATATAGCTTATTTTTTAGAGGTTTGTGATTGTGTGTGTGTGTGTGTGTGTGTGTGTGTGTGTGTGAGGGGCCCGCGTTGCATTGGAGAAAGATAACGGGTGGCAGCAGCACACTTATCTGGCCAGAAAATGACCTAAATCATCAAGATTCCCATCTGAGAGCCTGCCAGAGGCCGTCAAACTCTCTCTCTCTCTCTCTCTCTCTCTCTCTCTCACACACACTCACACACACACACAGCCATGCAGACATTCACACACATACACTTTCATGCACATGCACAGACGTTCCTGACAACCTCACCACACACACACGCACAACACACACACACGCACACACACACAAGGTGGTCTTATCGGTGTGGAATCACCACAGCACAGCGGTGCTATTCTGTGCAGAGAAGAAGAGATCTAGGAGGTAAGCCCAAAACAAAACACTACAGAAAGATGCCACTTGCATACACACTCTCACACACACTCATTCACACACTCTACACTGTCTCTCATGCTTACACACACACACTCTCTCTCTCTCTTCAGCGCTGTACACACATATTACAACAATCTTAAGCTTGAGCTCTTTTTACCTTTTAAGCCATGTCTAAATCAAATCAGTGCATAGGCTATATGCATATTTAGTAACAGTATATTAAATGCTTTCATTTATCATAGAGTAAAATAATATGATGGCCCAGTCCACAAACGAAAAAAAAAACATTTCTCTGTGTAGAGATCGCATGAGTACCCAATGCTGTAGCATCATGATGGTGTGTGTGTGTGTATGTGTGTGTGTGTTTCTTTCCATCCCATCCAGACTTTTATGTCTTTAAAAGCGGCCACTGGCCGATGTTCCATTTATTACGTACTCAAGGCTTGGCTGGTGTCTCCCTAGCATGCCTGCGACAGCTTTATGGCCGCGCGGCCCATTGTACAAATGTGTTTTTGCCATTATAACATTGATTGCATGTAATCAGAGGTGTTAT
Source organism: Limnothrissa miodon (assembly GCA_017657215.1). Taxonomy (NCBI): domain Eukaryota; kingdom Metazoa; phylum Chordata; class Actinopteri; order Clupeiformes; family Clupeidae; genus Limnothrissa; species Limnothrissa miodon. The sequence continues at coordinate 25,352 of JAGFZM010004354.1, forward strand.
TTTGCAGCCGTTCATCGACAATGAAGTGAATTACTACTTTCCAACCCAGTAATGTTATAACAATTGATCTCTCTCCCGCACTGCCGGAACAGGGTTTAGATTCACTCGTGTTTCCCCTTCGCTTTCATCTCTCTCTCTCTCTTTTTTCTCTCACTCTCTCTCTGTCATTTTATTCTATCCTCTCCATCTCTCCTCATCTCTTCCCTGCTCTCTTTCTCTCCCTCACTTCTATCACCACCTATCTTTATTTCTCTCTCTCTCTCTCTCTCTCTCTCTCTCTCTCTCTCTCTCTCTCT
>JAGFZM010004355.1:0-7500 GCA_017657215.1 Limnothrissa miodon
GAGCATGTAAAACAAAAGAGTCAGACAGACATGAAGACGGATCACTTCTGAACTCTCCCAATCCCTGCATTTAGACATCTGTCCCCAGCTTGTGCAGTGTGTGTGTGTGTGTGTGTTTAAACAGACAAAGAGGGGGGGACTAAGATAAAAATAGACAGACAGAGAGATAGATAGACCGGCATAGATATGCAGAGAGAGGGAGAGGGAGAAAGAGAGAGAGAGAGAAAGAGAGTTAGATAGACAGGACACCCTGGTGCCTTGGTGCTGTTTTGAGGACCGCTGTTGTTTGCAAAGCAGGTGCATTTCTCTTGGCTCTCTGTGCATTTTATAACTGTCCAGCAGTTCACTCAGCTGCTTTAGCAGGATGGACTGATTTTTGCCCTCTAAATGAGCAGTGCTCATATTCTTTTACCCAACACACCTAAAGGCTTGGGGAGGCGGGGAAGTGCCTTGCGTTTGTGTGTGTGTGTGTGTGTGTGTGTGTGTGTTGCAAGAGAGCAAAGTGACAGCCCCCTCCTCTGTGTGTTTGATGTGTGTAAATCTTAATATGGGTCTGTTTGTTGCTCCCGTGGGGATTTGCCTCCACACAGGTACCTCTCCTCCAGCTCGCATTCAAACGCAAGCACAAGCACAGGCACAGGCACAAGCGTACACCCTCTCCCACCCTCCTCCGTCTGCTTCCGTCTCCCCGCTGCCGTGTGGCAGGCGGCGCAATTAAAACACACTTTTCAAATGCCCACAGATGACTACTTTTACCAACACAAGGCTTTCAACCCTTTCTTTAGTATTTTTTTTCATCAATAACTTGTTTTGGATCTGAAGCTCCTGAATATAAATTTTTTAAAACAGTGATTTTTTTTCTGTATGAATAAATTATGTTGTTGTAACTTTTTTTTGCTGAGAAAAAAAAAACAGTTTTCAGAATTTTCAGTTTCCAAAAAAACAGTCTTTTACAGAATGATCTTTAGCGAGATTGTGAGTGTGTGTTTGAAACACCCCCTTGTTAAGCACAATGTGTCCTTTTTAGCAAAAGCAGTCATTTCCAAGTTTGCCCAAACAATCTCTGTTAAAAGATGTCCCCCTCTTGTGTGTGTGTGTGTGTGTGTGTGTGTGTGTGTGTGTGTGTGTTTCCCCCACTGTAACTCTACTACAGAGTTTCCTGCATAGAGCCACTGGACACAGAGTCACCCCACCGCACTGAGCTGTGTTGTGTGGTCTCGGTTCTCGAGGAAGAGAGAAGGGCAAAGAGAAAAAAAAAGCCCTTTTAGGGCAGCCTGAGGTATCGCTTTACACTGATACGCATACTCCATTGATTACAACTCATCATTGTCAACGTATATATCATAGCATATAAAGTATAGCATAGCATTCTGCATTTGCCGTGAACACTATATGTGAGTGGTAACATGCTCCGTATTTCACAAACCGACTGTAATCTATCCTGCCATAATGATTTTTCTGTCTAATTATTTTCTTATTTACATTGGAGCCGATTTCCGCCCTCCCACTCCGTCGCACGGCTGAATTTGCGAATGTTATGGCTTTAAAAAGATCAAAAGCGTGGCCAAATGAAGGAGATATGGACTTTGCAGAAAGCAATGAATGGGCCTAATCACGCCTCTCCTGCAAGGGTTCTTCTGAGGTCTTCCTTGATTGCAGTTGTTAAGCCCATCAGAATGGGAACATTTTCAGACATCTGTACAGTCAAATGATTTTTCTTTCTGTCTGAATTGCTTATCATTACCGTTTTTCTCTCTCGTTCTTTCTGTCTTTGTAGTTTTTTTTTTTTATTTATTTATTTATTGTTTTAAAATTTAAAGCTCTGCTTTAGACCTCCAAACTGTGGAGTGGATGACAAAACAAACAAACAAAAAATAGTATCTAGCGGTAAGAAAGACTGAAATATACGGACCGTCAGACGAGTGAGAGGATGAATGCAGGGCAGGTCAAGCCTTTGGTTGAGCAGAAGAGCGATAAAGAGAGACAGAGCGACAGAGAGAGTGAGAGAGAGAGAGAGAGAGAGAGAGGGAGGGAGGGAGCGGGTTCCTTAGGCTGGAAGTGAGGGACACGGGCGGATGGCTGGTGGCTGGTGTCTGCGTGAGGCGCGCTAGTTAGGTGGAGCGGCAGAGCGGAGGGTAGCGGCTGAATTTTCTTAACAGTGGGGAAGAGAGTGGGGCTGAGAAAGCAGCAATCTCTACCCCGCTGCTGCAGAAGATATGCTGAGGCGGGGTACACACCTGCACACAAACACACACACAGAAACACACACACACTCTCACCCTGAGCACAAACCCAGACACTCTTAAAATGGGTCCCAATGATGCCACAACAAAGGGGCCAGCCTTTGATCTCTTTCTCCCCTTCCTCTCTTTCTTCTTTTTCTATTCTCTCTTTTTCTCCTTTCTCACTCTCTATCGCTCCTTCGTTCTCACCCCAGGACCTTCTTAGGGCTGGCCCTACCGGTTCTCCAGGAGAGCCCCACTCAACACCCCACTTGGTTGTGTGTGTGTCACAGTGTGTGTGTGTGTGTGTGTGTGTGTGTGTGTGTGTGTGTGTGTGAGGCTTTGAATTGATTCTGTAAATGTGTGCAGATAGGATAGACATTCGGGGCCATCTGTGAAGGCTTGAGAGAAACAGCCTGAGATTTTATGTTAGTAAATATTTTTGTTGTTGTTTATGCTTGTTTGTTTGTTTTTCCCTTAGTATTTTTATTTTTGATTTATGTACTGTATGTTCTATTTTTTTATTCTGTCACGTAAGTCACTTAATATAAACATAGAGCATTCAAAAAAGCCAACCCACGTGCAAAACGCACAAAGAATGTGCAGACGTGTTGTTGGAGCGTCTTTGTTGTGTGTTAATACAGAATAGACAGTCAGCCGACATTTAGGAGCGATGGGAGGTTTCGTTGAGCGGTGAAAAGTCCTGTTTGTTGATCTTTTGGATGGCAATGGGGCGCAGGAATGCACAGAGGGAAAAAAAGAGGGCTTTAGATGTAAACAAATGCCAGTGTGTGTTATTATCACACCGCACCATTCACTCTGTTGTGTATCAACAAACTTAAAGGCTTTATCTGGCCTCGTGACAGTGGGTGCTGATAAGCATTGCCTTATGAGAGAATAAGAGAGAGACAGACAGCGAGAGAGAGAGAGAGAGAGGCAGAAGACACTGCTTCTTTAAATCCCTCCCTCCCTTTCCTCCTCTCTCTGTCTCTCTCCCTCCCTCATTCCCTCCCACCCACTCTTCATCCCACCAATCCTCTCTCTCTCTCTCCCTGTCTCTCTGCCCCTCTCTCTCCCTCCCGTTCTCTCTCTCTCTCATTTTATCTCCTCCCTCCCTCCCTCTCTCTCTCTCTCTCTCTCTCTCTCTCTCTGGTTTTACATCGCGCCTCCCTCTCAGTCTAGCCCATATCCCGCTCCACCCCCTTGTCTCTCAGTGCATGGAGCAGCTCTCTGTGTGGTTCTCATTGGCTGGGCAGGCACCAATCTGGCGACGGGGAGGACCACTGGGACTACATATGCAAAGGCTTACTTCATATTAATGAGCTCCAATCGTGGCTTTAAGTCCTTGATTAGAGGAGTGCAGGAGCTTTTGGTCCCAGCCGAGTATGCCTATAGGCTTGTCACCAGGAGAACGCTTGTGCTAATTGCAGAGCTCAGTCACGAAAAAGGGGAGCACGGAGAGAGAGCGGGAGAGAGGGATAGAGAGAGAGCAAGAGAGTGAGAAGGACATAGCGAGTGAGAGAGGGAGAGAGAGAAAAGAGGAAAAAAAAAACTTTGATTTACAGAGGGGTTTGCACAAATTATGGTGCCAGAGCGCACATGGATTCCGTAGAAGTGTCCCTGTCTGAGTGTTTCTCCCTGCACTCTGATCAAGAGTAGGTAAATTTTCCTTTTCTTCTTCTTCTTCTACTCATGTCACTGGGAATGCCTGTCTGTCCATGTGCTTGTTTGTTTGTGCTCATGTTTCTAGACTTTATTTCTGTGTGTGTGTGAGTGTGCGTGTGATTTTTTTGCTTTGGTGCCTCCACTTGTCAGTACTGCAGAGTCCGGTAGCATTGTTTTCACTGTCAGGTAGCGTGAGGTATGGACGTGTGCATGTGTGTGTGTGTGTATGTGTGTGTATGTGTGTGTGTGCAGCAACACAAGCTGCCGGTGCAGAGGCTTTAGTGTAGGAGCTCTCACGCGACGTGTTCAACAGCGCTTGCCGCTACCTGAACAAGACCTGAGAATGTGTGTGTGTGTGTGTGTGTGTGTGTGTGTGTGTGTGTGTGTGTGTGACAGAGAGTGTGAGACAGGGAGTGTGTGTCACTCACACAAGGAAAGTGCACTGCCACTTCTTAGCTGTCATTAGGAGACAGAGTGTTTTTCTGTATTTAAAAAAAAAAAAACTCAAATCAGGCATTGGTTAGACTGGCAGTCTTATTTGTTTGTTCGTTTCATTGTTTACTTATTTGTGGTAATAATTAGAGAAAAAAAAACATCTGTGTCTGTGGGTGCTTTGATCTAAGTGTCCAGAGCAGAAATCAGTGAGGGAGAAGGAGAGGAAAGCTGCCGGGGATGGACAGAGAGGGACAGGGGGAGAGAGGGAGAGAGAGAGAGAGCGGTCAGTGAAGACAAGCAGAAGGAGGAGGAGGTAGAGGGGGAGAGAGAGTAAGCCGTCTGAAACACCGGCATGGCTTGAATTTCAGACAGCCTGCACAGTGTGTGTCCCGCACAGAGACGGAGGAAGGGACGGCCGGCCGGTAGCGAGAGGAGGGAGAGAGAGAGAGGGGAGAGGAGGAGGAGGAGCGGCCGCTCCGAGGGGTGAGCTCACTCGGCTAGTGGTGTGGACAGCACGAGACACCACTCTCCCTCTCCTCCTGTCTCTCTCTCTCTCTCTTTCTTTCTTTCTTTCTATGAGTCCAGTGCTGGTCATTCAGCTGGGGAGCCTTGCTGGGAGCTGGGTAGCTCTGGGAGGTAGCCTCCCCCAGCTCCCCCTCACTATACTGGGGGAGGACAGAGAGACGGGAGAGGAACAAGCCACTCAGCTCAGAATGCCCAGTTAATCAGAGAGCTGGAGAAAGGGATAGAAAGATGAAGAGAGAGGGAGAAAGAGGGAACAAGGGAGAGAGAGAGAGAGAGAAAGAGAACGAGAGCAGCACACACTTGTTTTATGTAGATGACAGGGGGGCAAAAAAAAAACACAGCGAGTTGTAAATCTCTTATGTTAATTTTCTGTCTGTTTTGCATTACACTCCAGTGACTTGTGCAGTGACAGTGTAGATTTGTGCACTTAAATTTTGCCAAATAGTGACACCAAAAAAGGAAAGTAAAGCCCATCAACTTTCCTCCTGTATGTTAAATGGCGATATTAGGAAAAATAGACATGCGTTAGAAAATAAATATTGCAAGTAGGTTATATGTGTTGGCAAGAGAGAGAGAGAGAGGAGAGTGTGTGTGTTTGTGTGTGTGTTTATTTGAAGCTGCCCCTGTAATGGAATGCTTCATATGATCTGTGCTCAGGGCTGGAGCGATAGTCCAAAAACAAGAGGGTCAGAGTGGAGAGCGACTCCCCGGATTTCTTTCATAAAGGAAAATGGCCCAAACTATTAACCCCCCTCCTGGCCACCCTCTTCGCTTTAAAACACTGATAAGGCCTCGAGAGGGGAGTCGCTCTTTAGAGTGACACTTGGGGTTGAGGGAGAGAAAGAGAGGTTAACTCTGGAACACACAAGAACCCGCCAGAGCTCTCGACACACAACCCTCGTTAAGGCTAACCCGTCTCATACAACTTACAGTGGCCATCAAAATTATATACAGTAGTCAACAACAAGACTAAAATATTTTGATATATTTTTTTATTATCTATTGTAATTATTTTTCGAGTCTGTGCAATTGTCCCTTGCATTGACTTTGTGTAAATGTGTGTGTGTGTGTGTGTGTGTGTGTGTCTGTCTGGATGGAGTTCAGTGGCTTGTCAAATTTGCTGAAGTGTGTCTTGGCTCTGGGCTGAGGGGGACAGAGAGAGAGGGAGAGAGCGACACACTCCCAAATGCCACGAGCCTCTCTCCCGTTGGAAACGTGTGTGCTGATTTGGTTCGCACAGGGACCATTAGAGACGGCAGGATTAGGGAAGCTTCTGGAAGGAGATTCACTGATAAGAGTTGTTGCTTTTTGACATCTTATTCCCCCTTCTTCAGTAGACTGCTATGTACCCATTCACTGTTTGATCTCTTGGAAGCAGAGCTGGAGCGCCGAGAGTCTAATTGGCATATTAGGGAAAATAACAACAAGTGTTAATTTGGTCGTTTTGATAATTGCCAGTAGTTACGTCTCCCCATGCCGCATAATATTTGACATGTTTTTTAATTTTTGAGGAATAAGAGAGAGAAAAGAAAATAAGATAGGAATAGGATTTTTGGACATGGTGTGTTTGTGTGGAATCTGACAGCTGTGTGTTATTTGCCTTTTCAACAAAAGCATCTGTATTCTTTGTAAAAATATAATTGTATAAATTTAGTACATTTTTATTTCTATCAGCCAACATGGCCGCATGCATTTTTTAAGAACAAATAAGGCATTTTTTACACTGTTCGTCTGAACAGTTTACCTTGTGTTTTTTAAGATCTGTTTGCAAATTGTAAAATCTAAATGCATTCCCTGCTTTAGTAATTAGATATGACATAATTCCAATTGAAATATATTTAGCATTAATGGGATAATGTCGGTAAGGAATGGTGCTTTTATTTTATTTGAGGGAATTGCAGAGGCATTGTTTTTGTGGAGCAGTCCAAATGCATGAACAGGATATCTGCTGTTAAATATCTTATCTCACCGTTTTTAAAATAAGTACACATACGCAGACAGTTAAGGTTTAAAAAATGTGCCTAAAGGAAAATAAAATTACTATTATTATTATTATTATTATTATTATTATTATTATTATTATGCTGTTTAGCTGTTTGCTGATGTAGCCAACAAATGAATTTCCCTTTTACACCCTGTCAAATTGAAACTAGTGGATTGCAGTGAAGTTTCATTTTTGTTTCTTTTGCTTTTTTATTTTCTTTTTTGCTGATTGTAGATTTGATAGGTTATTTTTTGGAGGAAGTGAAAGCCAGAGGCTGAGTGTCGTGGCTTAGCAGAGACAGGAGCATACGCTGTTACAGATAGACAGATAGATGGACGGACGTTATGTTGTCTCCTCTGCCAGCTCGGAATCTGTCTCAGTCTTGGGTGCAGACCCAGGCTGTGTGTGTGTGTGTGTGGCTGTGGTTGTGTCTCCCGCACTCTCTCCCTCTCTCTTTCTGCCTGGGCTGCGTGCTCTAATTGCCGGAGCTGTCTAGTCAGCTAGCTCACCTCTGCTCGCTGCCTTTTGTTGCCCGGCCCAACGACAATTGCAAAACATGAAAGGCTCCTGCTGGCTTGCCTTTTGAAGAAAAGTTGACGATTTTACGTTTTCTTCTCCTCCCCTCCACGGTCTCTTCCTTTCTTTTTCTCTCTCACTTCCTCTCTTTTT
>JAGFZM010004355.1:10000-15000 GCA_017657215.1 Limnothrissa miodon
GTGCAAAGTAGCATGCACAGTAGTGTGTGTGTGTGTGTGTGTGTGTGTGTGATGTTGCCTGGGTCCTGAAGGGGCTGTGTGCTCTCGTGGCCGAGCGTCTCTTCTATTCCAGTTGCAGCTACGGCTAAGCATGAGTGTGTGTGCGTCTCTCTCTCTCTCTCTCTCTCTCTCTCTCTCTCTCTTTCTCTCCCTCTCTCCTGCGTGGCCCTTTACATGCACTGCCCTTGTATTAAATGATGAAATTGTCAGGGTCCCGTGGCGGCAGAGCGCGGGGGGAAACGAATGGAGGCAGCGGGCGGCAAGTGACAGTGAAATATTCAGCCGCTCTTTCTCCCATCATACCTCCCGCTCGCGCTTGATGAGGGACCTGCAACAGCAGGGGGAGAGACCAGCCCAGCCCAGCGCCAGAGATGGAGGTTGAGGGAGAGACGGCTTGTGGTGAATGTGGTGCAGGGGGTTGGGGTTGGGGTGCTCCTTCTAGTTTCTTGTAGAATGCGGCGTCCCCCTTCATTGCCCCCCCCCCCCAAAAAAATTGTTTTGACAGGTGCGCAAAAAATGATCTATTATTTCTAGAGTTCAAACTGCTTATGTTGAAGCGTATATATATATATATATATATATATACCCTTCTGTGATATGGCCATAATGGTGGTGTTTGGCTTAGCAGTGAAATGATTTGTCGTGGACAGTTTTAGTGAAATATGTGTGGGTTAAATTGCTTTGACAAATGCAGAAAACATAAGTTGTTGGTGTGTTTAATTTTACCTATTTTCTGTAGTGAAATATTGTAAGATTTTAGTCTTACATGGCAGTTGAGAGCGGACAAGTGGTCTGTGGAATTATATTTTTTTTGGGGGGAGGGGGATTTATTGATAAATCATTAGGTTGACATATAGATTTAAGCGAAAGAACAAAGTTTACCTTTTGACTTGCAATGATTTAAAACAATTTTTTTCTATCTGAATTTCTAAAGTGCAGTTTGGTTAAGCCCAAGTCAGTAATTTAAAATAATTTTGATCTAATTGCTTTGATCTTTTTAAAGTGGGAAGTAAACATTGGGAGTGCCAATATGTGTTTACGTTGAGACTGTTACGCCTCAAAGCCTAGATTTGTTTAAAGCGTATAGAGGCCACTGGCATTTGGCTCATGCGACCAATAGGTTGAGAGAGAGAGGGAGAGGGAGGGAGAGAGAGAAGAGCTTTAATCTCTGCCTGACCACAGCATGCACCCTCTCTCTCTCCATCTAACACACACACTCACACAAACACACTTAAACGCTGGGAGACGCACGTGCACGCCATGCGTTAGGGCTGTTGTCAGGTCACACCCAGCCGTTTCCTATCCGCATTTGTGCAGCAGATCATCTGCCACCTCTGCACGCAACCTGCCTCTAGCTAATACACACACACACACACACACACATACACTGGGACCATCAGTAAAAGTGTTCAATCAATTGATGGTTCTGATAAAAAGAAAAAAAAAACATTGGCTGTAATTTAAGGTTGTTTGTTATTTAGTTTTATTCTCTGTTGCTCTTATTGCTACTTTTAGTTTTTTTGAGCAATTTGTTAAGCTAGAAATTCTGTTTATTATTGAATAAAATACATTTAAAGCTATTTATGTTTATAAAATAAACTTAGTGGAAATTCAGTTTCAAATTAGTTATTGCATGATTTGCGTGATTTGTGCGTGATTGCGTGATATTTTTATTTATTTAATTCATTAAACTATTTATTTATTTATTTATAAAGTAGCCGGTCTTTGGATTTTCCAGACGGTTTTGATTTGAGGATTATCTTCGCAGTAATTCTTGTCAGCATTGCTGGCAAATACACCTGAACCACAGGAACATTTTGTTTCGCCCGTCCAATCCCACAACCTCATCTGCCCGCCTCCCCACCTGCCCGACCGTCGCGTCCTGTGCTAGGCTACGCTGTTCTGCGCCTCGCTATCAAAGTGCATCTCGGGCTGAGCTGACACCCCAACCCTCATATGACCTGCGTATTACAAAGAAAAAAAAGAAAAACGAAACGACAAAAAAAAACGAGTGAGATAAAGGAGGAGGAGTGTGTGAAGAGCCCGCCGCGCATGCACCCCTGCAGTGTGTGAGGTGCATAACCACATGACGACAGCAACGCACAGCATTAGTATCAGGTGGGCGGCCTCACGGTTACCTCTCCTCTTATCTCTCCCGCCCCCCCTCCCCCCCCCCCCCCCCACCCAACGCACACACACACAGACACGCCTCCTCCTCCCCGCCGCGCCCGATTGCAATGGTGCATTCCTGTAGAAGGCGCTCACGCCGGGCCTGTCACTTGCGCGTGTGCGATGTCATATTAAAGACGACAGTCCATCTGCTGCGTGGCCGGCACCCGGCCTGCCTCCCCCTGCCTGCTGGACTCATCAACACACACACACACACACATGCACAGTGGGGGAGTGCACTGATAGACCAATAATGCTGCACACATGCACTGTTTTTTTCTTCCAACACACACACACAGACACATTCACCAAAAGGGAGAGAGCAGTCCTGATAGAACAATAATATTATACAAACACGCTGTCACACACACACACATACACACACACACTCACACAAACTCTATCCCCCTTTCTCGGCAGTGCATTTGCATTGAAAGGGATTTGTTTTGTGCTCGTTGTAATCACTCAGGCACTTAGACTCACAGTTTCATTGTTCTGACATGTTGTGTCTAGGTAAATGATTACATATTCTAAACTAGAGGTTAAAGCACAGCGTGTGTGTGTGTGTGTGTGTGTGTGTGTGTGTGTGTGTGTGTGTGTGAGTGAGGGTACATCTCCCCTTGTGTTTAGTTGATTTTTATGTGTTCAGCCTTGTTTGTGGTTGTGTGTGTGTGTGTGTGTGTGTGAGTGCATTCCATTCCTGTGCATACTTTTGCAATCGTGTTTGCATTCGTGGTTGTGTGTGGGTTTCTCAGGTCACCTCTTATGTGATAGCTCTTGTGAGATAAACAGGATAATTAGTAGGGCAGGTGGTGTGTGTGTCTACACACATTCTGTAAGTGTGTACGTGGTCATTTGAGTGCTCGGACAGGCCATGTCCAGAACTAGTCGGGTTGTCTGGTGTGGTGTGTGTGTGTGTGTACGTGTGTGTATCATGGCGTCGCCGTGGTCAGCCAGGCTTCTTCCTCCGTCAGGAAGAATGGCACCTGTCTAATCAATCACTGTGCTTCGACTCACAGATGGAATAGCAACACTCCAACGAACCGACCAGAATACCCACACACACATACACACACACACACACATTTACTCTTGCGCAAGCATGCCCATACCACATGACAACCACAAATTCATATAAATCTACATGCACACAGACACACAGAAACTCTTAGATACAGAAACAGTTACCTTCTATACCTCCCTCTCTTTCTCCCTCTTCATCTCTTTCTCTCTTTTTTCTGTCCCTCGCACTCCCCACCCCCACCTTTCCCCCTCTCTCCCTCTCTCTCTCCCTCTCCCTCTCCCTCCCTACCCCCACCTCTCTCTCTCTCTCTGGGCTTAATTCAGCTCATTGTCCCGGCTGCTAATCCTTGTCCAAGCGCCGACTGTGCTTAGTGCTGCTGACAGGAGTGTGAAATGGGCTCAGGTAAAACCTGCTTGTTAACTTCCCTGGCCACAGACACACACACACACACACACACACACACACACACACACACAGCCACCATGGCCCTATTTGCCTGTAGCCTATTGTTTGTCTTTACAACAGTCATCAACATTATCTCCCTTATTTAGTCCCATTGAACTCTTAACACTTGAAAGAGGTTCGTGAAAGATGTAAATAGTTTTATTTTTTTTAAATTTGGGAATCTATTTAAGACTTAATCTTGTTTAGTCTTATTTTTGATTGAAGTTTTTTTTTTTTTATTTGTTAAAATACCTTGAAAAATAAGTTGAATGAGTATGACTGAAAATATCTTTTAGCATAGTATAATTATTTGTAGTGCTTTTGCCATGTTTATTACTTTAATATTTAGGTTTTTAAGGCCTCTTAGATTTGTATTTTTTGTTTCTGTGTTCTGTTCATGTATTATACTAAATTTTACTTTGCTTTGAACAAAACCATCTCCAAAGAAAAAACTAAAACATTAATGTAATATTTTAAAGCACACATGATACCATTTTAAATATTGTGCTCTGTTTATTATACTGATTTACTTTGTTATTATTATTTTCTTTTGCTGTTGTTTCGTGTTTGTCATTAAGGAGTTTAGTGACATCAGAGTGAGTTTATTGCCGTTGCACTTTGTCCAAGTTTTAGCTCTTCCTCCCACCCATCCCCCAACCTTACTTTTATCACCTAGTTTGGTTTCCTCTTCTCCTCCTCCTTCTCTCTCTCTATTTCTATCATTCTCTCTCTCTCTCTCTCTCTCTCTCAATCTTACTTTGTAAAGCTTTTAATGGAAAGCTCTGAGAAAGGTGCTGATTTTGCTGACGGGCGAACTCTGATAAAATATTTTTGTTGTATAGCACACGCTCATCCACACAAGTGCCCAAGTGTTCAAGGGACAGAGATAGAGAGAGAGATAGAGAGAAAGAGAGAGAATCACTGAGCAGACACCACTGTTTCTGTCACTTAAGATTGTTGGCCCAGAAATGCGGCTTCTGTTTTAGAGGAGCCGCAGAAATGTGGGAGATAAAAATGAAATATCCACCCAATGATGAACCCTTGAACTTGTCTGTCCATGTTTGGTATTTTCATGAAGTATCATGTTTCCATGAAGAGGCAAGGAGGCTGTGTGGTGTTTTTCCGCTTGACTAAGAGATAGGGTCTCGACTGGGTGCATGGGAAACCTATGAGAAAAGCATGGATAGTTTGTATGCTTTTTATGTGATGTGTTTGTGTGTATATGTGTGTGTGTAGGTGTGTGTGTATATAAGCATCCGTCATGTGCTTGCCAATTTGCATGCATGCTTGTATCCTTTGCATTTTGTATAAAATCTTGTGATCC
>JAGFZM010004355.1:17500-25586 GCA_017657215.1 Limnothrissa miodon
AGGCCCTGTTAACGTCCCCCCTCCTCTCCTCTCCTCTCCTCTCCTCTTCGTCAGAATAGGCTGTTAAATGTCTCCGTAAAGGAAAAAAAAGACGAGAAGAGCGGGTTTTCAGAAAGAAAAAAGCACAAAAAAAGAAAGAAAGGTGAAATGTGCCTCTGTGTGGCGTCACTTGTCTGTCAATTCAAAATGGCAAATGGGTCTCTATCAAAATTCCTGAGGCCACCCTTTTCTCATGCACCTTTTATGCCTCTCTTGCTCTTCCCCTTTTGTTGTAGAATGAATTTATCAAAGGCCCAAGTTAATAGCGAAGATAAGTACGGCAAATGCGCAGCGTGGAGAATGCCCCAACATTACGACCTCGAGGCCAGTCACGTGCGCGACGCGCATGCTCTATATAACCAAAGGTAAGACAAAGGAGAAATAAGAGACCATCAAAAGCCAATACATACTGGTAGAACCTTTTCTATCATCTGTGTTCAGTAAATGTGTGTGTGTATGTGTGTGTGCCTGTGTGTGTGTTTTTCTTTTAGTGTGTGTTTGTTTAGCTAATGCACTTAATGTGTAAAAAAGTAGGCTCAAAATTATTTTGAAACATAACTGGTGCATGATTTTCTCATCTCTTGTTTCTGGACATCTGGCCTTTGTTGTGGTGTGTGTCTGTATCAGAATAGTGCTGTTTTGGCTCATAAACATCTGTGTGTGTGTATTATTCTTCATATATCTATTTATTTAATAGTCTTCGTTCACTTTCCAATCCTCTGTGCATGTGGTGCGTTTATTAGTGTGTGTGTGTCGTTCTGTGTAACGGCTTGTGTTCAGGATGTGTGATGTGCAGTGTGCCGGGGGTCAGGGTACTTCAGGTGTTTTTTTTTTGAGTAAGGCTCTGGAAGGAAAATCAAGAGATAAAGTGTGTGTGTTTTTTTTCTGCTCAGGATATCCATATGTACATGCCCCTTTGAAAATGTCGGTGGTGTGTCTCTCTGTGTGTGTGTGTGTGTGTGTGTGTGTGTGTGGAGCTGTGTGTGTGTGTGTGTGTGTGTGTGTGTGTGTGTGCGAGCGCTTGTGTGTGTTTTCTTTGGTGCTGGTGGGAAGCTAATGTAGCTGGATGACAGCAGAGGGGTGAAGGGACAGAGAATCGAGAGAAAACGAGACAGAGAGAGAGAATCGAGAAAAAGAGGGATGGAGACAGAGAGAGAAAGAGAGAGAGAGATGGATAGAGAGAGAGAGAGAGAGAGAGAGAGAGAGAGAGAGAGCTGGCTGCCATCTGTCTCACCTGCTGCATGGAGGTGTCCATCTGCTTTGCTCCAGGACGCCTGGAGCCTCCGCTGGTCTCCTCCAGCCTCCACCGACTCTGTGGGCTCCACGGCCAGAGGACGCCAGCAGCAGCAGACACTCAGGCACAGGCAGCCGTCTACACACATTACTGAAGCTGCCTGCACAACACACACACACACACACACACGCTCTCTATGTATGTGTGCGTGTGTGTGTGTGTGTATATATATATGTGCATTCACACACAAACATACATGCATACTACACTATGAAATACACCATACGCCCATGCTCCCACTGAAACATAGAACAATAAAAATTCTGATCGATACAAAGATAGATACATTGATGAATAGATACAGTAGATAGACAGATGAAAAGATAGATAGAGAATACTACAACATATATGTTTATACATGTGCGTAAACATACGTGTGTGTGTTTGTATGAGAAGAGGGCAGGTTTATGGGTCTGGGGGGTTCGAGAGGTGCTAGTAGCTTGCCCCCCCAGATGCACAGGAATGCGTTAAATGCTTGAAGGATTCCGATTAGCATATAAATTTAGATGTATGAAGATCATTGCACCCACCACGAGTCAGTGAGTTTTATCTAGATTTAGTGGAGGCTGATTTGCGTATAAAATACAGCCAGATGTGACCAGTTAAGAGTCTTTGCAGAGCCTCCTTCCCCTCTTTCTCTCTCTCTCTCTCTCTCTCTCTCTCTCTCTTCCTCTCTCTCTCTCTCTCTCTCTCTCTCTCTTTCTTTCTCTCTCTCTCTCTCTCTTTCTCTCCTCTCACTGTCTTCCCCCTCTCTCTGCAGGCCTAGGCTCAGTCCTTATCCTGTCTAAAATGGCTTTGTTTGATTAATGTAATTTGTTTGAGGTCACATATATTATCCATGAGGGGATCACTGAGGGAGTCGTTAGGAAGGTCAATGGGATGCCGGCGTGTTTGAGGGTTTTTTTTTTTTTTTTTTTTTGATCTCTCTTCTGCTTCACCTTTTTTTACAGATCATTTCATTTCTCATTGAGCACACTGGAGACGTTTCTAAATCATAGCTGTGTTTGTCTTACACTGGACTGAGCTCCTGGTTTATAGTTTATAGTAATCGGCCCTCACAGCACTCTCCACTCTCTCTCTCAGTAGCCATGCCGTTTAGTTAACCTATTTACACTGTTATTATTATTCAGAATAATATGACTCACAATGTACTATAATCTATTTGTGTACAAACTTGTGTAACATAACTATTACACTGCCAGTAAATTACTTTGATTTTTTTGTCATTTGTTGTATATATTACATAGAAATGACTTATGACTTATGCATAATCATCAGTCTTTCTCTTTATACAAATGGGATTAAAGTAATAATAGGTTAACAATTATAGTAATAATCTGGGAACCAAAGGACTATAATAGTTGGGATTATAGAAAGGACATATGGGCCAATGACAACGTCCGTAGATTAGTCCATCATGGAAGATAAGAAATCATGTATATTTTCAAGGACTTTTCTATATGTGACAATTTCCAGTGTGTAGGATGCAAATGGCAATTTGAGAGTAGGGATCATAGTAGCACCGAGCTCAGTGTGATATTGTTTTTTGTTCTCGGAATGGATGTAAATGGTTTGGATGTGGATGTATGTGGTTTGGTGGTGAAGTCTGTGTCATTTCGGTCCAGTCTGATCCAATGTTCCGTTCCGGTTCCGTTTCCGGTTCTAAACCCAACCAGGCTTCTCCAGGCTACTGGCACCCCCACACGGGATATTTGGGAGTTTAAGCAAAACCCTTTAAAAGGGGGTGACAGTGCTTTGACTGCTGCACTCAAAGAGTCTTATGTCAATTGGATTTCCGCAGGGTTAGTCTGGGTCAAACCAATTAGACTCCATTCGCAGGCAAAAGTCTTCAGTGGTTTAAGCCAATCAGACTCACGTTACTGGCACCACCCAAGGCCTGTGCTGGGGACCAGGAGAGGTGCCAGCGAGCCCAGAGTCACGCCATGGCCAGTGGCATTACCCAGAGCACCCTGCTCAACTCGCCAGCGAACCACTTGGCATCTCGTGGGCTGCTGGGGTTGTTGCTGTGGCATTGTGTATATGTTTTTGTGAGTGTGTGGTCGAGGGGGGTAAAGACACGACCCATTCTTCGGAGCGGTGGTTTTCTCGTTCATTAGCTTTAGCTAATGCCCCCGCCCAGCCTTCAGTGGCTTGCGCAGATGTGCCGCAGCTCAGGCTTTATTCACTAGACTGAGCAGAGCACAGCAGAAATCTTTAAACAAACCATCCGGGATCAATATGGAAAAGGCCAGCCTCCACCGCTATCACACAAATATGGCCTAGCAGAAAGTATCCCCACCTTGTTTCCGTTTGATTGTGTGTGTGTGTGTGAGTATATGTGTGTAAAGTCTCTGTGTTGGCCAAAGGCCTCGGCCGCACTCCATAGGAGGAATATGGGCCAGCAGAGAAGAGGAGGATAGAGAAGAGGACAGAGAAAGGAAGAATTGAAAAGGTGGAGAGAGGAGTGGAGAGGAAAGTAGAGGAGAGAAGTGGAGTAGAGGAGGGCAAAGCGTGGTCACGGAGGGAAACGTGAATATCACACACATATTCTCCGTTTCATTTGGTGGCCTTGATGTCGCAACCTCAGGAGGTTCCCTCCGCTAGCAGCCAGCCACAGGGAGATTACTGTACACACACACACACAGACACAGAGGCTTGATATGACATGGCATGGACGCTGGCCCCAGTGAGGGCATTCAGCGCACGCACATGCATGTGAGGCCATGCCAACCCGCAATCACTGGAGCTCCCAGACACACACATTGATTTGAGCGCTCAAAGAGCAACCACACAAGCACAAAGCACGCATGCATAGGCAGGCTGTCTCTCTCTTTTTCTCTCTTTCTCACATACACACACACACATATACACACACACACACAGAGACCAGAGGGTTATCAGATCATTGGTTGTGGGCTTCACTTTCCAGTTGGTCTTTGGAGCAGAGCTCAGACTAATAAACCCTCTTTACCAAAATAGACAGCCACCCGCTTTCAGGATTCACAGTCATGCAAAGCCCACACAGGAGCCCTCAGACACGCAGCTCTCTCTCTCTCACACACACACACACACACACACACACACACACACACACAAACTCCCTTACACACACACATGCACAACCCCAGCCCCAGGTCAGGGGAAAAAAAACTCCATCTGGTCCTGAGCAATTAGCCAGCCGATTGCCATTCCACTGATAGATGGTCTGAATCAACTGATTTCGTTTATTCCTCTCAAGAGGTGATATTTTATTTATATGATAAAATGCTGGAAAAGTGATTAATTTGTCAAGGGAGCAGCTTGTTACTGTAAATGTAGTGAATACGTAATAAAGTGGATTGGCCTAACACAGATGGGTAAGTCTTCTCCCCCAGCAGCAGTGGAGAGTGGGAACCACTGAGCCTTATTAGGAAGAGATGAGAAGAATGAAAAGCTGATCTTTTAGAAATCTGGGATTTTGGTGCATGTCACACACCAGCCAGGCCTATCTTTGGTGCACTTGTTGAAGTGTTGATGCTTAGAAATGAATGAATGAGTTTCAGATATTGTGCTAAAATTAGGGGTGGGATAAATATTGTTAAGAGATCTTTAGAATTTATTTTTTATTTTATGGTAATTTTATATTTTTCTGTGCATATTTTTAAAGCACTCTTGGAGTAAACTAGAATTTTATATAGACATTTTTAAAAAAAAAACATTTTTTTTAGTTGTTTTACTTTTTATTTTGTACATTATTAGGGGCTTGGTTTTATTTATTTATTTTTTATTTCTGAATATTTTACAGAATCTGATTTACATAAAAATATTAATGTTAAAAAAGCTTTAGCACACCCCTTGCAAACAGGTGCATTAGATGTAAACAGTGGTCAAACACTTGGAGGAAATGTAGACTTCAGCACGCTGTCCATTACGCAAGCAAGCTATTTATTCCACAGAGTTTCATCAGGTAATTCATCAAGTTCTGCTGACTGAATTGTTGTGGAATTAATAGCTTGTTGCATAATCGACTGAGTAAGGGAGTCTAGATATCTTACACAAAATATGAATAGAAATCTTAGATGAAAAGGCACGTTTTGCGTGATCGTGTGAATTGCAAATTACACAGGGACGACAACAATATTTTTTGCTGTTTTATATAGTATCATTCCGCTATTGACTAGCTATGTTATCGTTGGCATGTTTTGTGTGGCGTCCCCATAGACATGACAGATGGGCTCTCACATTCTGTTCCGCCCTCACGGCAGTTTAAAGCACCGGGCACAGGGCAGAATAAGGATAGTGATTACACCAATATGTCCGATTCCAAGTAGCTCACATGTTAGAATAACACCACAGTAATGAAAGTCCTTTTTAGCATTAGCATAGAGAGAGAGAGAGAGAGAGAGAGAGAGAGAGAATATGGGAGGATAGCACTCAGCCCTCATCTGTGCACAGCTGAGTGCTAGCACACTGAGAAAGACTGGCAGCGCGGGTATTACAGTGGTAAACCCGATTATGGGCCGAATGTGAATTAGATTTGCTAACAGATGGTGCTGTTGAAAATTTAAGATGCTTTGCCCGGGGAAGGTGCCGGCTCACCTCTCGCCCCTCCTCGCTCCTGATAGACGTGTATAAATCACAACAGTCCCAACTTGACAGCCAATTTCAAGAATCTGATCTGGTTAAAGACATGGCTCCCCTCCCTTCCACTGTTACACTCTCCGAAAAACAACCACCACTACCCCCAACCCCTCTCTCTCACACACACACACACATGCTTACTTACACACACACACACAAATATTCTCTCACTCACACCCACACACACCTTTTTTGCCCCCTCTTTTATATCCTGAGCTTGTCATATTTCCTGAATTGCAATCCTCTTTTACCATCTGTTTAATAAAATATGCTCTTAATCCACCGTTTTTTTTCGCCAGTGCTTGTTTTATTATATTTGCGTGCAATTTCATTTTCATGGCGTGCTCTCGTACAACCCTCCCCCCCCCCCCCCCCCCCCCCCCCCCCCCCCCACACACACACACACACACTCTTTGCACACCTAACACACACACACACACACACACCCCTCCCACATTCGTCGCCTGTCTCCTCTGCCTGGTCACTCACTCAGCCTTTAACCAGATGAGGGGTTTACACTCCGAGGAAGGCAGTGTGCTGATTTAAGGCATTTTGCTTATTGAAAAAGGCTGCGTCTCAGTAGCACATCTCAAACACACACAAACGGACACAGATTTTTCAGTGCTACACACACATACACTTACAACCTACGCACTCCAAGTGAGTGTTTAAAACTGGCCAAGAATTTACAGGAATTGCGTAGAATAACCCAAACTCACAGTGACCTAAACTAATGTTGAATTCATCAGAATGGTGTTAAATTATTTCAGCTGCATATACATATACACTGTAAAATTAAAAATAGGATTTTTCATTATGTGATGTAGCCTTATAATGTTGTAGTGGAGAATATAGTATATAGCTTATTTTTTAGAGGTTTGTGATTGTGTGTGTGTGTGTGTGTGTGTGTGTGTGTGTGTGTGAGGGGCCCGCGTTGCATTGGAGAAAGATAACGGGTGGCAGCAGCACACTTATCTGGCCAGAAAATGACCTAAATCATCAAGATTCCCATCTGAGAGCCTGCCAGAGGCCGTCAAACTCTCTCTCTCTCTCTCTCTCTCTCTCTCTCTCACACACACTCACACACACACACAGCCATGCAGACATTCACACACATACACTTTCATGCACATGCACAGACGTTCCTGACAACCTCACCACACACACACGCACAACACACACACACGCACACACACACAAGGTGGTCTTATCGGTGTGGAATCACCACAGCACAGCGGTGCTATTCTGTGCAGAGAAGAAGAGATCTAGGAGGTAAGCCCAAAACAAAACACTACAGAAAGATGCCACTTGCATACACACTCTCACACACACTCATTCACACACTCTACACTGTCTCTCATGCTTACACACACACACTCTCTCTCTCTCTTCAGCGCTGTACACACATATTACAACAATCTTAAGCTTGAGCTCTTTTTACCTTTTAAGCCATGTCTAAATCAAATCAGTGCATAGGCTATATGCATATTTAGTAACAGTATATTAAATGCTTTCATTTATCATAGAGTAAAATAATATGATGGCCCAGTCCACAAACGAAAAAAAAAACATTTCTCTGTGTAGAGATCGCATGAGTACCCAATGCTGTAGCATCATGATGGTGTGTGTGTGTGTATGTGTGTGTGTGTTTCTTTCCATCCCATCCAGACTTTTATGTCTTTAAAAGCGGCCACTGGCCGATGTTCCATTTATTACGTACTCAAGGCTTGGCTGGTGTCTCCCTAGCATGCCTGCGACAGCTTTATGGCCGCGCGGCCCATTGTACAAATGTGTTTTTGCCATTATAACATTGATTGCATGTAATCAGAGGTGTTATTTTGCAGCCGTTCATCGACAATGAAGTGAATTACTACTTTCCAACCCAGTAATGTTATAACAATTGATCTCTCTCCCGCACTGCCGGAACAGGGTTTAGATTCACTCGTGTTTCCCCTTCGCTTTCATCTCTCTCTCTCTCTTTTTTCTCTCACTCTCTCTCTGTCATTTTATTCTATCCTCTCCATCTCTCCTCATCTCTTCCCTGCTCTCTTTCTCTCCCTCACTTCTATCACCACCTATCTTTATTTCTCTCTCTCTCTCTCTCTCTCTCTCTCTCTCTCTCTCTCTCTCTCT
>JAGFZM010004358.1:9527-37132 GCA_017657215.1 Limnothrissa miodon
TCAATCAAAGGTTCCAGTGCTGTTATTTACATCAAATAATTTTAAAATGTTAAGTAAATGTCATATGGGTTACATTTATTTTGTTCCCTAACCCTAACCCGGTGGTACTCAAACAAACTCTAGGTGCACGAGCATCTGAACTAAAACACAACAAACAACAGCCAACCAATCGGCAACAAGATGGTTGGAGGTAGGGGTAGGAGTTCATGCATGAAAAACTAGGACAAGATGGTGTCCTGATCCATTTTCCAGGACGGACAAAAAAAAAGAGATAATAATTCAGGTAAAAAAACAAACAGGACATGTGGCAACAACCTATATGTTTTATCGCAAAATACTAAAAGACAGCAGCTGTGGAGTGGTTGCCCTCTTTCCGTACTAGTTTTTAAAGTGGACATTATGTCATACTGTGATTGACGGGTCCTTCCATCTCTGACAGTCCACTGCTGAAAGATACCTGTCATGATTTCATCGAAAACTCGAAAACTCATTTAGGTTCACAGAAGAATGTTTCATAATAGTTCTCCACTGACTCTTCAAAAAACCCAGTCCCAACAGCACATTCAAGTACATAGGCCAACACCTTGACAATAAGCTGGACTGGTCTGCTAATATTAAAACTCTGCTTAGTTCTTCTTGTCTGTCATGGCCAGGGTCCACAAAAGAGATGCTGGATGAGTGGACAGGCTGGTGAGAAATGCTGGTGACTTCACTGACATCAGTTAGAGATAAGAGGACCCTGAGCAGACAGCTCTCTATAATGGACAATGACCACTAGCCTCTGCACTCCATTTTCTCTAAGCAGAAGAGCATGTTAAGTAATTGGCTCCTGCCTTGTATAACAGACAGGCTGCATAGATCCTATGTCCCAAGGGTCATTAAGCTCGTCAATACCACACAGAAAAAAGGAGTGATTCACTTAAGTGTTTAAATCGGTGTTGCTCTTTATACCATGCTGGACTGGAACGATTGGAACTAGGAGGTTAAACCCCCCTACTGGCTACATTTCCCACGTGCATGACACTTTAAAGGACACCTGCATACCTTAATTTCTAGCTGGATAAATACATTATTTATCTATTTTTATTAAATATGTAACCTACTACTACATGTCTATATGTTGAAGTTACAGAGATAACATCTGCCAAGTCAAATTCCTTGTGTATGAAAGTACACTTGGCAAATTAAACGGATTGACATTCTAAATAATGTAAATTTACATGACAGATTACTCACAGAGAATAAGTAGGCCTAATGCATTTTAATTACACAAAACTTTGCACAAAAAACATGTATACATATATGCAGCACACAAAGACAGTACAATACCAAAAAAAATGCAAAAGTATTATCATTCTAACAAGTATTTTGTAGAGTCTGAAAATGCCTGCAAAATAACCCAGCGCTGACTGTAGGCTATACATTTTTCTCACACTAACATGACAAATATTTCAATGCTTCTCTGTCATCCCTGTCTAAATAAATGATGCCTAAGAGGATTTGTGCATTGTGCTGGGGCTATGACAATCTATGGCAATTATGAATACATAGTTGTACTTAATTATCTCCAGAAAACATCTAATGTAGGACAGCAGCTCATATAATGGTTAACAATACAGACATATTTTATTACCACCACCGGGTTAGACTGAATTACAAATATACTACACACAGGTATCAAAAGTCTCCCTGTAACAATACAATATTGGCTGCTTTGACAGTTTGATGTTTTCCTATTAGTTACATCTATTATATGAAACACAAACATGATGTTATAACCCTTTCACTTATATTTATAGTTATTCATATATTGTGCATATAGAGCAATATCCCTACAACAATGCAGATGTCTAAGTTGTTTCAGTACACGCACAAGTCTTCAGACACAACTTTACTTCCATGATGAATGCCCAAATCCTCTTGTAGTGTATGTTCATACTTTATGCAGCGCAAATAGAATTGAAAGCACAATCTTGAAGAGCCCTCTGACTCTTACACTGATGATGATGGTTCCATTGGAAATATGGTGCATGATGCACACACTGTTACTGTATACAAAACACATTTTGTTAGCATACAAGCATGCATCGTGGCCCTGTGTGGCTCAATTTGTTATTACATTTGCATTGCATAGTGTATGAACAAGTCCTAACAAATGGCTTTGCTGTTTTAAATTTTCAACACTATCAGTGCTTCGCAGACCCATCGTGCCTGAATCAGCACTCACTGAAACTGATGTTCTTACACTGACAACTTTGCTTCCCTATTATGTTCAAACTTTCCCTTAGACCTACAATGGCTTTACAGTTATTCTCTTTTTTTCTTCAAGTTTTTGCTTTTAGAGAAGCTAAAGTGCCTACATCTTTATGATCTCCAGTGGTTAGGAAAGATTAGAGAACAGTAAAAGTGACTTTCAGGGGTTGACACCGGACAACAACGCAGCCTCGTTGAGGATCTTCCCAGCTTCCTCTCTGTAGGCGGCTGACTGCTCTCTGGCCCTGCGACACTCCTGCAGGTTCTCTTTCAGGTTGTCCTCCAGCCTTAGCTGTTCCTGGTATGCGGGAGCCTCCTTTAGTACCTGATTGGCCAGCTGCTCCTCTGCTTTCGTCAACCAACCAATCATCTCCTGGAGCTTGGTGCCAGCGGCAACGATGGCCTTAGAAGCCTGGCACAGGCCACGGATGCTGTCCTGGGTGCCACGTAGCTTGCTGGGAACCTTGTCATTCAGACCCACTGCCAATGAGAAGTCATAGCCTTTCATCTGGAGGGTGACATCGTGTGTATCTGCAGGACATAACAGACGACAGTCAGACTTGTACATGGGTGGACAGCCAGCATCTCTTCATTCTACCAAATATACATAACATTACCACAACTTCTTTTAGTGGGCCTCGGCTAGCTAAACTGTGTTGTACAGTGTACTGTGTTTCTGATACTGCCAATGTATGCAAAGATGTAAGACCTGTACTACTGTTTAAGAAAAAAAAAACATCTCCATGTCTAGCACACCCGTTAACGTTTTAGCAGGACATTCAATAACTTGCCTATGGTCAATGGTCAATAACCTATTACGTTTCTCTTTTTGCCAACCCTCAAGATTTTTTGAAAGGAATGATTCACTTTCATTTCTGTGTCTACCAGTCTACCATAGTCTACCAACTCACCATGCTCCTCTCTGATTCTCTTCAGGCACTCAGACAACCCATCTCCATGGGAACAGTGGTAACGAGCCCTGAGTATGTTCAGGCATTCTCTCATAGTCTCATGGTGCTCTTGCTGCAGGTTGAACATCTCGGCCACGTCTTCAAAGCGTCGGTCCAGATCAGGGATTCCAACGTGCCGAGCAATAAACCTGCCACTTCTCTGTGGGCCGTCTGTCAAATAAATGTATGTCTGTGAAAAAGTGTTTGGCTCCCAAACAATAGGTAGGCTATACCTACACAACAAGTGGCTTTTTTTTATAATCAAAGTTTTAATTGTTTTTCCATGTGAGTAACACACAATATAGCGTAGCCTACTTACAAAAACAAGTGGCATTTGATAATTTCCAGCACACAAACTGAATAAGTTCATGTGTCTGTCTACTTTACTAACCATTTAGTACTGAGCGAGATTTCCGTGCAGATTGCGGCTGCCCTTGCAGAAGTGGCTGTCTCTGAAACACAAGAGAAGAATGAGGATTGGCAATAGGCCTACACTCTGAAACCTACAACAATGTAATAAAACTGACCTGGAAATACTTTCTATCCAATAGGCCTACAATATTGTGTAACAGTTTGAACACCCCTGTCCTGATAACAAAAAGTGTCACAGTAAGTATAGGCAATGAGCTACAGATAAGTAGAATGTCCTATTTTTTTTTTTTAAATTACAAGTGCCTAAACATTTACACAAATGTATTAGCACAATAGCCTATTTTTAAGAGACTAAATTGGCCCACATGTGTCACTGACGTGGAAAGAATAGGCTATGTCTTGTTTGCAGCCTTCTGTCACCAACAATTTGAAAGCCAATTGGGTAACTTTAGCAGATTTCGTTTACTAATAATAGTGTTATTACACTTCGTTTATGGAAATGTTTGCTATTTGTTACTTGATTACAAACTAGTTCACTTTGCTTGACCCATTTCAGTAACACCTTCAAATCGCAATCATACCTCGTTCGGCTGTGTAGTGATGGAATTCTCTGGATTCTCCGAACGGGTGAAACAGCAACAAAGTATATTAATAAACGACATTATAATATAAAATGTAGCCTATTGTAACCGAGTCGCCCCGGTCATATCGGGAAGTAAATTGTTTTGTGATATGAAATACGAAGTGACGTCAGCGTCACGGGACCTCTGGAAAAGTTTTTTTAAGTGGCCATCAGAGACTTTCTGTTACACCTGTACCGAGTATGACTCGGCAACTGCAAGAAGTGCAAGAATGACACCTCCCCCCTAGTCCAGTGAAATGGGAATTTTCAAGACGATCTATAAACAAATCTGCCGCCAGCGCCTATGGAAATTCCGTGGACTGCCCTTTCAAGAATAAACCTACACTAAGGCATTGTAGCCAGATGCTTTAAAATAAATGCTTATATCACCAAAAAACAAAATTTTACATTTTATATAATTTTATTGTTATAATTATATGTATGCATACAAGGCAACACTGGAAATGGGCCTAGCCTAAGACAGCCTTTAAACTGATCCAAAACCAGTTCTACCAAAGTAAGGTACCAAAATCTCAGCAAATTATTGTTAGAAGCATATGGAAAGATACCCCTAACCCAAGTAATATGGGCTACAGTTTCAAGATCATTCTACCAAAATATTGACTGATGAATAATACACATTCTCCAGGCTGTACAATTCTTTCTCTAGTAATTCATGCATTTACTTTTATATATTTACTGAACTAAAAACAAACCAAATTCTTATTTAAAGTTTTGTGCCAAACATTGTAGGCTACAGGTCTAAGATATTTGTAAGCTGTGAATATGGCTCTCTAACTCCTTTTCCAAACCTGCCATCTGCTGGTCATCTTGGCATTGCATGCACATCACCTTTTTTTTCCAAGTCTGTTTTAATTGCACTAGACATACAATTGAATTAAAATTAAATTTCTTACTTTCCAATGCCTAGGCAAGACAAGACAATGCAGGACAAATAGTGACGTGCATATAGACACTACAAAAGACATGTCCTAACCACTAGCCTAAAGGGCAGTTGGATTAGGGCATGTACACTTTTACTGGTACTTAAATAACAAGATATGAGAATCTACTTGAAAAGTAGGCTACTGTACTGTGAAGGAAGAACACAACTTCACTAAGAACTATGTTGATTATCCACATACATGTTCTCATCTTGGTTTACACTATTTGGTATTGTGTTATATGTGCATATGCATATTTTTGGTGTATGCCTTTGTTGTGTCTCTTGGTGAAATTTGCAGGTCATGACCTAAGTTTGGCCAATATGATCTGGAAGTGTTGAATGATGAGATGAGACACATGTCTCCAAAGCTCTAAATGCCTCAAAGTATTTCACCACTGGTCAAAGGACATCCAGTGCAATGTGACATTTTAAATTATTTTGCTTTACAAAATCTTGTATGCGCTTGTATTAGGTTTGTAATGTCTGCTACCTGTTTGTCTCCATGGTGCCCCATAACCAAAAAAGAAGAAATATGTGTTTTGGACTGCAGTTTATGACATGGGCTGTCCTGGGTCTGCGAAGGCCAGCCAAATAACAGAACCATGCTTCTGGAAACTTTTGTCTGTGTTTGCTATAATGGAAAGGCAAAAGTCAAATCACTGTGCATATAATAGTACCAAGAATTTTACTTATAGATTTACATATACATTTATGCATTTACATTTGATTGATGGATGCATTAAAGAATCTTAAGGCCAAGCTGAAAATTATATACCACTTTCATTGTGGACATATTGGAATATTGACCATTTTTTATTCTTACATTCATGATATTCAACACTACTCTAAATAGTGCACCAATGTACAATCTTTTTTTAATAAAATGTTTTTACTTATGTATTTTTTAATAGGAGCTCATAAATATCTTTCGACTCTAGATGGCAACATTTGACTGCATGAACATCAGGTCACAGGCGAGACCATCTTCTTGGTGTCAGAATAGGCTATATCTAAAAATGATTTGGTGTTGAGAAGAGGTAGGTGGAGTCACCAATATCATTGCCTATGACACTCCTCCAAAATAGACAACCCTTGAAAGTTGCCAAAACACTATGTTTAAACCAATACTCTTTCATTCTGCCATTATGCACTATCAAGGACTTGAAATTGGACACAATCCAGTATCCTGTTGAGATTGAGGTAATTGCGTGGTTTGGAATTTCAGAGAATAGCTTAATTTCTTGCACCTGTGTTGCCTCTGGCTTTGATATGGATATCAAAACACACTTAGGATCCTGTGGGCTAATAGCAACAGGCCAGAAACATTTCCAGTCAGTCTCAGTGTCTGTAGCAACTTTAGGCCTATGCTACCTGATGGACAGACAAACTGAGGATGCTTATGTCCTGTTGCCTACATCTTCGTGGCATTGACAAGGCTGTATAGACCTACATACTGTAGGTTAAACTGACATTCCAAAGTCACATTACATAGGCTATCTAGCTTTCAGTTCACCGCCTGACTGTTTGTGATGCACCCAGCGGCTGGCATGCACTCACGACACTGGGGTTACTGCCAGATCCTTTTAGAGGAGGTTATTTCTAGAGTGCGTTTAGTGAGTGCATTGCTTCTAAAACAGATGACATAAAAGATGGCAAAACAAAGCTTAAACAGCTGCTTGTAATTTTCGTTAAACTGCACGCGCATTGTGACAGTGCTGCTACCTGCTGTGAGGCTGTTGCGCTGCGCGGGCGGGCGGCGCGCGAAGGATGTGCGGCTGCGGGCGCTGTTATTTCCTCTCCTCCCGCGCAGATCATGCAGTGCAACCGTATCATTTCGCTGTCATCGAACGAGTCGTTAGCTCTGTGCGTTAATGAAGGCTGTGAGACCGGCTGCGAATAAAGAAACTCTGACGGAGGGGAAGAGCGCTGTGTTTTCCCGCGGAGGACAATCCATTGCCTTGCACTCGCAGGTGTTTGCGCTGACAGTGCTGGAAAAGCGGTCTGGTAGGTGCCAATTGAGCAGAAAATGAAAAAGAACGACAAAAGACAACCATTATTAGTGGGCGAAAGATACTGGTCTAGAGCAATCATGCGTCGTTAAAGCTTTGTGAAACTCTCAGCTGTCACTGACTAACTTTGCAGGCGTAGCATGGGAAGAAATGCCTGGTTTAGCGACGGCACCAGATGTCGGTTCTTGAATTCCCTCGGGATTTGAATTACACTGTAGATTAAGTTGAGGAACGTACGTCAACCTACTGACGGAAATAAGGTTTATTTGGCATGGTCTGCAATTTAATTTTGTCTATCCATAGGCTACTTATAATTAGGTCTATGCTATTTGAGCTATAGGCCAATTATTAGCCTAACCGATTTAGACTGTTTTGAATTCTCAAGTTGGTTACAATTGTTTTTTTTCCAAATTCAAATTTATAGCACCTTTGGTGACAAAGCCTTATATAGCTAGCTGCCACCACTATGAAACAAACCGCCCATACAATCTACCTCTTCGTCGACCCTGTTTAAGGCCTATATCTCTTTGAGAGACCCTTGGCCTGTAGTCCCCCTCCCCGCTAGCACAAAATACATGCTATAATGTGACCTTGAGTATTTTTAAAGGCGCTATATAAAAGGAAGCTATAATAATATGAATAATAATAATAACTATTATTATTATTATTTAACTCACCAATTGCACAGGCAAAGCAGTCTGAAATAAGCCTACGTTAGGCCAATTAGCTTATAAAACTGAAACGCAAAATGCCGTTTTTTAGTCTTGCCTTTTAGCAGGCATTTATAATTTTTATATCAGTATTTTTACATCCTCTTATTTTGCCATGAACATAGCCTACTGTAGGCAACCACTTATTCTTGCGTAGACCCTATTTGTGTAGTGCGTTGATGTAGGCCTGCAACTATGTTTTGCTGCAAGATGAGAAATCCTTTCCACTTTTTCGACAAATTTATCAGTTATGAAGTGACGGTAGGCCTTCAACGGCTGTTCTTGTGGACCCAATAGCCTGACACATAGTGCTAAGGTAGAAAAAACGTTATACACACCGAACTTGAAACAGTACCACCTACACACTGTGTCCTACCTAGAGACCATCTGCATTTTGCACTTTCATCACACGGGGCAGAAGTTTTCGCGCGAAACAGAGAGGCCTAACTTGGACTGTTCCATTTACTGAGTGAAGCGGAAGGGGGCGTTTGTTTTGAATAAATCGTTATATAAACGATTAAAACTCTTAGCGCATTCCTCAATTATTTTGTCTAGTATTTTGTATAATCTATCAAATTCACTAATTAGGAATTTATGTGTGAGTTGACATTGCTGAATTGTGCCAACCATACACCGCACCCCTATGTGTCGATAGAGGTCCTCATTCCCTTGTTGTTTTTTAAACCATTCATCCTTTGTGAGGCAGGAGTTGCATGCTGCATGCTTAACCATGGGCAAAAGAAACTATCCTAAAAGGCGTAAAAGTACTAAAACTACTTGGGTAAGTAAGGCTTTAATTTAAGAAAAGTTTTGTAGTGAGTATAAAAGTATGTATGTATCTAGATATCTCCGCTTCGATAAGGAGTGCAGCTCACCTTGGAATACAAGGTTCATCTTTCATATTTGAACCCCTTGATTTTAAAATGTATCAGGTCTTTTGACGAATTCATTCTAATGCCCGTGCATTGCAACTTCACGTGAATCCGTTGTTCACACAAAATCAGATTGGTGTGTTACCTCTATGTTCTGTAGAACAAGAAAATTAACGTTAACTCGAATGTGACAGCCGAACTTTCTTGTGTAAAACAGTGCTTCTCCACTCTCTTCCACAGCCTTCAAGGAGGGGTGCCTTAGTGGACAAATATGAGACCCCAAGTGAGAATGAGGACTTCAAAGGGTTTAAAGCAGAAGCCCCTAAGAACCTCTCTGAGGACAGTCGAGATAGCTTGCATTCTGAGGACTCTGGCAAGGCAGTAAGTAGGCCTACTGACTAGTATCTAATGGCTGGAGGGGATTGAAATCAAGTTTACAAAAGTTATGGTAAATTGACAGAGAGAATGTGCACTGGTGGGGCATGTGCTCCAGAATAGGCAGAAATGTCTCACAGGGCGGGAACAGTCGATACCACCCCCTTCCTGCCATAAAGTGTAATATGAACCATAAGACTAATGGTACAACAGAAGGCTCAGACTTTAATTCATTGTCTTCAGTGTAGGGTTGGTTTCCGGGTTCATGAAGTAGGTCCAAGATAAGAACTAAGAGGAAAGAGAACTTTGGGGAGGTTGGTCGTGCAAGGGTGACAGGGATGTGTTATGGTTTACATTTTTAAAGGCTACTGGAACATTATTTTGGGGTAAAAAGGTTTTTTTTCTCCATTCTTTGTTGAAAATGTGTCCAATCCTATCTTTTTTTGCAGGATCTCAGCTTTCGCTCTAAGTACATTACAGATGAACTGGTTCATGTCTTCATGGACACAGACAGCGAGGAGGAGTTTGAGGGGTTTGCCAGTGATGAAAAAGCCCCACGGAGAGGACGGAAGAGGACAAAGGTATGATTTGATAGTAAGTTTTTGGTTAATGCAATTGAGAAGCAGACTGCCATAACATAACCAAGATGTATCAATACCTATTGACCCAGTTTTGGGTTCTGAAATGTTTACAATGTCTATTGAACAGTCAGTGGACACTGAAGAAGACAGCGAGGAGGACACAGGCTTCTATTCTGAGGGGGAGGGGCCCGTGGTCCCCAGGAGGCGTAGCTCTGGCCTGTGTGTGGCCTTCCGTTTTCCCGTCAAGAAGAACACCCTAAAAAAAATCTCAGGAGCAGTGTCGGCTGAGTCTCACAGCACCAAACCAGCTGCGGTGAAGAGCAAAGGTGCCGAGCAGAGGCAGAGGAGGCCAAGGGCCGTGGCCCAGCCAATCAGTAGACCGCAGAGGGGTGTGGTCACAGCAAAGGGGCAGGCCAAGGAGCTGTCAGAGGAAGAGGAGAAGGACGAGAAGGTGAGCGAAGATGAGGAAGAACTGACCGAAGTGGACTTGCAGGCCCTCAACAAGCGTGCCAGAAACATCCAGGAAAACAAAGCAATGGTGAGGAACACCTTGGTCTTTATGGACACTCAATTGCGTCAATAAAGTATGCACATATAATTAGGTATTACTCTAATCAGTGGAACTAGGTGCACTTAGTGTGGCTATGTAAAATTAAATTTAAACGCCACATAGACCGAATGATGATGCTGTGTGCACATATGGATAATATGTTTTGTACTCATGTGTGAAGTAAAGACAGGAACACTCAGCAAGTAAAGAAAGATGATAATGTTTGATAAACGAGAGTGCAACAATTCTGCTGTGTGTTTCTTAAGTCTGTTTTGCTGATCCATGTGTATTGTGTGTCTCTCTCATGGGTTTTTAGCTGGCAAAACTTTTTGCTGACCTGAATGCCATGGAGCAGATTTCTCCTTTGACCACCCCAGTAAGTGTTCACTTGTTAGTTTCATAAATGTAGAAAAGAGTTTCTTGTAGTGACAATGAATTGCCCTGTTTCTGACTGTACTGTTTAAAAATGGGGATTGGTGAACAGTATCCAAATCTAAATGAACTCAAATTGTGACTTGTCAGCTGCAACCACTCGCTGGAGTGTAACCATTAGTGCTTTGGTTGCAGACTTGGCATGATCTTATAACAATCAGCCCCTTAAACTTTTATTTAAAACAGCTGTGTTAACAAATAAACGCACAAGGGGTTCTTTTGGAATGAAGTCAGTAAAGAAACATTAAACAGTATTTTCAATCGCACAATTGCTCCTTGTCCAAGCAGGTTGCTTATTACACAAACATAACACAAAAGCAGATATAATTAGAAACCACCACGTATTCAGGCGGCGCTGAGTACAACAGAAAAGACGCACCACACACAAAACAATTAAATGACGCGCATAGCGCTGTATATTATAAGAACACCAAAATCCCGTGTAGCACCCAAATATCCCCTTTTACCCAAGTCCACTAAAGTTTAACTAAATGTCAAGACCTAAAGGTAAACAGTCCCGCAATGCGCAACAGTTCCAAACTCCAATCAGGAAATGGAAGTAGGCCGCGAGTGATATACCTGAAACAACGCAGGACGAAAAAAAATATATTCCACAACAAAAAGGAAAAAAGAGCAAAAAAGGCGATCGCTAGCAATGGTATACCATGCGAAAAATAGGAACAAAAAATCAGCACAGATCTCACCCGATCCAGGTTACAATCCGCTGCAAGGACCGTTCCAGCGCATCTTCTCCTTACAGATGCGCGCAGGTAAGGACAATAAGTGCGGCTTTCGTGTAACTTTTTCTCCACTCCCCAGTGAGGCAGACACTTAATAATAACGTCATTAAGCGTTGTTATTTTAACAAAGGACCTTTTTTCTAGTATTCCGGGCTGCAGAAGTCACTCTGGCGCCATACGTTCAAACTCTGCACTTCCTCAAACACGGGCCTCCTGAGGCTCCTATCGCACCCCCATAAGTAAGTTAGGGTGCACGGTCACAGGAACCGCGGCGGCTAATTTCTTAAAGGAATACCCACATTCATACCCTATTATACAGTGGAAATACAATTACACATGTAAATGCAACACATTCATCATACATAAACCTTATATGTATTGTGTATTTACATGTTTTGAACAGCAAAAAGCTTTTAATTTTTTTAACACTTAATTTAATGTGACAGTGTCACAATCTGACCCACACTTTGTGATACGATGTGGTGTGTGTGTGAGCCTGTGTGCGTGACCTGTCTGACCTCATCACCATCTTGGTCCTGCATCCAGAAAAAAAAGAAGTCCCAACAGAAGAGGTCCATGTCCGAGCCCCAGAGTGAGCGAAGGAACCCCTCACGAAAGGCCCGTCCCCGCGATCACTTTGGCATCGAGGAGGAGCTCCCCAAACTGGTCAAGCAGTTTACAATAAAAAAGGAGGACTTGCGCCGGCTGGTAGAGGTGAGACGTGAATATATAGGTAGACAGGCACACGCTGACTGAATGGACACCCACAAACTACAAATATAAACTTTCTATCCGTTTGCTTCAAAGCAGATTATGTCTTTTTCAGTCATATGTGCCATTCAAAGATCAGGATTCTTAGAATTTTATGAAAATATCCCCCTCCAAAGCCATATCCATTTAGTTTGGACCACAGACTCTTCACGCCCACTGAAGATACTATCCATGCACCTGTGATATACTAGCCAAAATACCGGCGCTGCCTGGGTCAACCTGGCCGATGATTTCAGTGAATTTCTGGCAAAAGTGTTGCCGTGAAAGTGCAGCCAGATGTGAATGACTACTGTAGCGTTGTGATTAGCATTTTGTGAATAACTGCGGCATTACTCAATGTATCTAGTCCAAACCTACTTAAGAACCTATTCTGGCCCAGTCCCCACCTTCCTGCCAAGTTTCATCCCTCTCCCTCAAAAACTGTGGCCTACATGAGAGCGCGCACACACACACACACACACACACACACACACACCACACTTGGCTTTATATTTGTCATATTTGGCTTTGCTATCCTAAAGGAAAGGATCCACATCTTATTTTAGCCTTCCTTGCCGTAGCTGTGTACTCTTCCTTCTAAAACCTAACCTGAAGTTGAAAACCATTTCCCAAATGTTTAAAAAGGTGGACTTTGAGTCACGTGAAGGCAAGAAAAAGAGGCGCTCCAAAATGAATCGCTCCTTCCTGCCAGTGGAGGACATCAGCCAGGACGACCTGGACAACGTGGCTGACCGAGCAAAGGACAAGATCCTTGACAAGG
The DNA here is from genome assembly GCA_017657215.1 of Limnothrissa miodon. Classification (NCBI taxonomy): domain Eukaryota; kingdom Metazoa; phylum Chordata; class Actinopteri; order Clupeiformes; family Clupeidae; genus Limnothrissa; species Limnothrissa miodon. The sequence goes on from JAGFZM010004358.1 coordinate 22,471, forward strand.
AAAACGTACGCAGTTTCCCACATTTACCGGCCTGCTCATATGAGTTCACCCAGATTAATTTGTCTATCTCGCACACTGTTTGCTTATAAAGTTTTAAATTATTTGAAATCTAAGTCTTAATATCTTGCTGTTTAGGGTTGTTTAAGGATATTTTTCTTGGGGTATTTAGGGCTTTTATTGTTTGTTTTAGTATTTGTATCCATTTGGTTACTAATTTACTATAAACAGCCTCTTGCTCCTTATAGTTATTCACAATCAATTCAGTACTGTTGCTAGTAGTAGCAGTCATCGTATCGGTAGCATTGGTGAAGTGGAGTGTGAACTAAAGTTGACTAATGTGTATGTAGCTGATGTTGTTATGCAAAGACTTGCAACATGGTGTTTGGGAAACCTTCCCAGGTCCCATCACTCAGGTGTGTGTCTTCTCCACTCCGCTCACCTGTACAGTGCAGAGATGTTGGTGACATCCTGCTGGGTTGGCTTCTTCTTCCCACAGGGCAGCACGTGTCACCAGTGCAGACAGAAGACCCTGGACACCAAGACGGTGTGCAGGAGCCCAGACTGTGTAGGGGTCAAAGGGCAGTTCTGCGGGCCCTGCCTCAGGAACCGCTATGGGGAAGACGTCCGCACAGCACTTTTGGATCCTGTAAGCTATTTGATTTGTTTGTGTGTGTGTGTGTGTGTGTGTGTGTGTGTGTTGGTAGCATCAATTTATGTTTATTTCATATACCATATTTCAAATGGTGTTTCCCATACATTTGATTTGAGGTCTGGGTTTCCTACAAGACTATTGAGTCTTGGATGATGTTAATGCATTGATTCAGTAAAATAGTTTCTCCATTTCATCAGGACAAAAGCTTCCTTATTTATAAGGCAACAGAATTTTAAGAAAATGTTCATTAGGACTATCTAATTCATCAAATGAACTATCATCCAGGTTGTGTCATTCAGGTCATTTCCAGTTTTACCCGCAACTGGAAGTAGCTGCTTGACATTGCATGTGCACAGTCTATCCAAATGATTGAGACAGATGGACAGCAGTCATTAACTAGCCTAGGTCTGCACATGTTAAAGGATAAATAGCCTAATCGAACAACATTAATAAACATTGACGCATGCCAGTTGAGAATTAGTGCTGCCAGCCTTAATGTGATTTTATTATCGGAGGGACGGAGGAAAGACGTCAAATCTTTAATTATTATGCCACATCATATAAGTATAATGTAATGGGTTAGGATCAGGAAGTGAAGTACTGTACTTCTTGTAAAGGAATATGTTTTTTGTTTTCTTGGGGTTAAAATGATCAAAGTAAATAACCAATATTAAATTACAATTTGGAAAATGATAACTAAACTGTTATTGTGTAATGTGAAGTAATTGAGTGATTTTAATTTATTAATTTATTACTCATATTTTATTGTTGAAATAGCAAAAAAAAAAATGACCAGTAAATAACCAATTCAACCACCCCCCCACACTCCCTCTTGTGGGAAACGCTGTTGCAAATCGTGATGCGGATTAATCATGTCATCTTTGTAGTACACTATATTACTACATACTTCACTTTTTAATGCAGAAAGAATTCTTGAGAGAGAATTGAGTGTTTGAAAGTCTGTAACTGAGTTGTGTCTCCTGTGCCCGTCAGATGTGGGAGTGCCCCATCTGCAGGGGCATGTGCAACTGCAGCCTGTGCCGAAAGCGAGAGGGCCGTTGTGCCACCGGTGCCCTCACACGCATGGCCAAACACTACGGCCACAGCAGCGTCAGGGATTACTTGGAGAGGTACGTACAGTCACCTGGACTTCACCTAAAGCAAAAGTCAGGAGCATTTCAGTGTCTTTTTCTTTGCCCTGATCAGTTAAATGAACTGCCAGTTCGCGATCAGTTTAATTTCAGGCTATGGACTGACATGCTTCATGAATAATCAATTTGGCACACATAATTAAAAGTGAATCTCTCCACCTGGAACTTTAACGTTCAACCCAGTACCTGGGCACCCTTCCTCTTGATGCCTAATGTAATGTGTCAATGGAACTAACACCCTTAGGCGTTTGCTTGCTTGCTTGCCCAAGACTTCTGTTCTGTGCTAAATGTTGCGGGTTTGGGGTCTTCAATGATCTCTGCCCACTTCCTGGGCTGTCCAGTGTTAAGGAGGATTAGGGTCCCATCATCTCCTGAGATTTCTTTTTGAGCATGGCGTTGATGTTGGACCCCCACTTCAGTTGTTGGGGAAAAGATGGAAACTTGAAAGAGTGCACATTTGTGAGGGGCAGCACTGTAGTATGCGTCTCCAGCCACCATCCCAGTCTTTGCAGTGCTTAGCTCTTTAGTTGCGTTGACTGCATAGAGCACTAAATTACTAATCTCTTGACGATACGCAAACTCGTCACCATCCTGAATCAGTCCAATGATGGTGGTGTCCTCCGCCATTTTGACAGCTGGGTGTTTGAAGGTGCAGTCATTTGTGTAGAGGGAGAACAGTGGGGGAAAGACACACCCCTGTGATGCCCCTGAAATCACTTTAATTGGTGGCACACCCCTTTAATGATGTCCGGTGGCTTCACAAGCAATGGTGTGTACCATCTAATTGTGAAATGTAATGAGTGTTGTTTTTTTTCTTTCCCTCTAACCCCATCTCAGCCTCCAGAAGCAACTGTCATGAAAGCACTTTTACCTGCAGAGGGCGCTCTTTCCCTAGGACTCAGCCGGATGAGGGGCCTTTCTTTTACTTCTCCACTTAAAAGCCAGTCAGCACAAAACACAGTAGACTTTGGTTTTAGCTGTTGCTGTTTTAGCATTTTAGCTGGGTTTTAAAGTTTGAAATGCAAGTATTACACTGTAGCTCTGTAGCAACTTATTTTACTGTTCTATCTATGTAACGTTTTTAATTGTAGACACTGGAATATATTTCCACTTGATTTTAAACATACAGAAGCACAGTGGTATGTGTTTTTTTTTATATATGTGGTAAACATGTTTGGAAATAACTAATGGCAATATGTTTGTGTATTTGTATCTAAACAAACAGTGCCTCCCTATGGGCTCAATTGTTACCAATAAACATGAATCTCAGACTTTTCCTTCATGAATCTCAGACTTTTATTTAATAAATAGTTGTGAGTTTGAGTCTCTAACTTTTTTTTTTTTAATTTGGGAAAAAAAATCTTCAGATTAATATGGTTTCAAATTGTCAAGTATCATAGACTTCAATTAAGTTCCCTCAGAAAATGGCATGTTTTACATTGCCTGATTTGTTTCATCAGATGATGCTCATCAAATTGCAATTCCAATGAAAAAAAAAAAAACGTTTTTAGTGTGTGTGTGTGTGTATAATATTTTGATTCACTGAAGGAAATTCTGCTTCTGCATTTATCCCAAAAATAAAAGAAACACTAAACTGGAGGACTGGATAGCCGGCTGCAACACTCTGGGCAAGGCACTGATACATATTCCATTTTCATGCTTTGAAAGCTTTGAAACGAATTCAATGGGGTGCATAATTTTCTCAAAAGTAAGTTGTCATGGTAAAGATTTTCATTTTGTGCACCTATGAAACAAACTACTGACAAAGCTGATTACTAAGGCTTATTGTTATAGCTAAGAAATGTTCACCTCTACAGATCCATTTTTTTGGATTTTATTTATCTGCTGTGCTTTATCTTTCAGTTTCAAAATCCAACATTTCAACACTACATTTTTAATTTATAGTTTCAATGGCAATTGAAAATTAATAACGGGAATTATCAATGGCTAAAACCCACCCTCTTGCTGGTGTCTCTTTAGAATGGCTAATAAAGTTTTAAACATGGCTTTTATATAATATTAATTTATGGCCAAAGATTAATTCCTAAATCTAATTGTTTTGGCTGTTTTCTTTATCCTCACTCAATAAAAAACAGTCTGGTTCACTGATATCTTCTTAAATTTGTGCAAAATTACCATAGAGTTCTGCCAAACCCTTTGGGGCTCCTAATTGCGAGTGACCCTAGAATGACCTCTGAATGGGAAAGGAATGGCCAGGTCAAGCCTGTGTGCCTGTTTAACTGACCAACCATCACCCCTTGGCCCTGATGTACTGATATGACTATTTCAATTGAAGCATTTTAGCAGATTCAAAGAATGCTGTGTGCTGTGTCCAGACCCAGAGTTGTTTTGATTGTTATTTTGGACAGATTAATGAGGGAGCCCTACCCTATAAGACTACAACTGTTCATTCGAAAGCACAATATGTGCCGAGACACAATGGCACCACGCAGCACTCACTCACCTGGACGCGTAGCTGATGAGTAGTCTTACATGCAGTGACCTTTTCAGTCTCACACCCTAAGGGCTTGTGTGTGTAAGAAGGTCTGTAACTTCAAAGAGCAGCACTTTGAAAATAGCCTTCCAGGCCATCACGTAACCTTTGAACATGTAGGCATTTTGACCCATTGCTGACCCCTCTGTATAAACTTTGTGGGATCTGCATCTGACACCTGTAGTGGTCTGCTGCTGTCTGGTGTTCCTTTGGAAAAATTACTAGTTCAACCTTGTGTGATTTGCTTTGCATTGCATTGTGCTATTACTACATATACATTATTATCCTAAGCCGCTTTGAAAAAGAGAATAATGATCCAATATACATTATTACAGAGGAGACTTCAAACAGTTATTAGCATTAGTGCTACAAGATAAAAAGAAACATTAATATCAAAACTATTTAGAATATCGTACCAAAAACTATATATTTTTGTTAAAGCCTGTTGTTAGGGAAAGGAATAAACGTTTAGGCATTCCTAACCTGAGACTGACCCCTGTGCGAACTTTTTCTGACCTCACTCTTCTCTCTTGACATGGGTGTCAAGCTACTACTGCTACTACACTACTACTTCTACTACAGCAACTACTACCAACAATTCTTTTGCCCTTTTCAGGACACCTATAATAAAAATGGGACCTCATTATCCACCACCAATGTGTGGCTCTCACCTGGGTGATACCCAGAAGCCATTGTGTGCCAGAGGTGGAGTTTGATCAATGAGGTAGGGGGCCTCGGGTCTTTTAGTCCTCAGGTGTCCATTCCTTTACAGTTGTGAAGGAAATTACACATAAAATACAATCAACAAAACATTTAACATTGTTTTTTGCACTAATGATGCCCACAGTTGAAAGACAACTGTTTGGCAAGGATGCATGGCAAACTTCCATGTCACAGCGTGTCTTCTGTATCAGAGCCCAAAGAATTTCTATCCAAGACTCCAATTTTATGCCAAGCTTGTTTTTTTCTTCTTCCTCCTGCAACCCCCCATTGTTAAATTACAGTGAAGATGTTTGTATTGTGCCAGCTTGGATAATGTCTAAGAGTCTTGTAGCGTGGAGTGCTGTTGAATGCTTTGTGTGTTTCCTTTTGTTTCGTCGCTGGGAGAGCACGGGCTGCTTTCGTCTCCGGCGAGCCTCTTCAGCTCCTGTCAGAGCGACGCGTTCGTCGTGCTCTCCCCCTGGCAATTAAGTGGAGGGACCAGAGCGACGCATCGCTGCCCACCAGCAGGGCTGTTTGCAGGCGACGCAGAGGCCCTCGCGGTGGCGAATGGCACAAATACAGTAATCTCTTCACTGCCATCTACCACTCCACCACCCTGTGGTACTAACCTCCCCCGTCCGCACATGCACACACACACACACACTCACACACACACACAGCATCCGCTTCCTCCCCAGCTAACACTGGCCTTGATTGTTTGTTTTTGTTTGAAGATGCCACTGAGAGAGAAGCACCATGACACCACTTGTGAGGAGCTGCTAACTCCGAGACACAGTCGTGAGCACAGAGGAATAAATGTTCTTCATCTTTGAGCAGCAGTGAGCAAGGAGGCTCCCCTCTGGTTGAGTTTAATCAAACAACTCCTCCCCCCCCCCCCCCCCCCCCTTCCAAAACTACCAACTCTCCAGAACAACCTCACCACCAATGCCATTCCATGACGGTACCCTGTCCCACCCACTCTCTCTCCACACACACACACATATACACACACACATACAGACAGAGAGATGTGAAAATGAGTGATCCTTGTCAGTGAGGCTTGGCTTTGAAGTGGAGAGGCTGGCGCCCGAGTCGCTGTCAGAACAGCTGCTGTCTCCCCTGTGCAATAGCTTGGGGGTGGGGGGGTTCTGATGGCGGGGGGAAGGTTGTGTACGTGTGTGTGTGTATGTGTGTGTGTGTGTGAGAGAGAGAGAGAGAGAGAGACTGCATGAGGTGAGGTAGCAGCACCAGCAAACAGCAGATGTTTACCTGAGTTCGTCCTCTCCTTCTGCGCCTCGCCAGTCAATCACTCTGAAGAGAAAAACAACCCACACCCCCTCCCACCTTCCTCTCCTCCCTCGCTCACACACAACCTACCAATTAGCAGCTTCCGTTCAAGAAAGGGGGAGAGAGAAAGACAAAAAAGGAAATTATATCATCACGGTTGACGGGTGATTTGTCTGGGAGTGAATATTCTAATTGCCCAAGTTTTATGACACATGTCAACACAATGCATGCATGGCTCTCCTACAGGTAAGATTTGTTTGACTTTTTTTTCTCCTACTTTTCTCCAAGGCTGAGAAGCTCAACGTTTTCTGGCAAAGCTACTTATAAATCACTACAATGGAACAATGGGGAGTGTTCCTCAAGCCTGTAGTTGGTTGTGTGACAACACACCCATATTAGTGTCATGTAGCATGTTGTGGTGATTTGTTGAGTCCTTGCTCTTCTCAGAGGAACCGTGGGACCACGGCGGTGCTGTTCTTACCAGGCCTCTGATCACATGACCACTTGTTTGCTCTGCGATTGGCCTTTCTGGCCATGTGGTGGTGAGACCTATAGCACTTCCGTTAGGCGGAAAAGCCTTTTGTGTTTGTTAGTACTGTATCTACAGTACCCTTTCATTAAGTTATTTTATGAAGTCAACACACACACTGTCACACACACACATACTGTTCTAAACACAGCTAGTCCCACTCAGAATTGTACATCATCTTCCACCATGATGGAGAACCAGAAATGGATGTCCATGTAATGTGACACTGCTATCGCGCCAGCTGTGTTCTTTGCCTAACACTGTACTAAAAGTCCCGCTAGCAGTGATGAGGGAAGTCAGGGTGGGCTTCTGATGCCGCACAGGGGTGGCAGTGTGGCCCTCCTCTATCTTCCTCCTCCTCCTCCTCCAGAGCGCACTGCTCATCAAAGCAGCCTGATACAGCGGCACGGGAGGGCGGGCTGCCGGAATGTTCTTTTCTAGATGGCTGTTGGAGAGTTACTATGACAGCAGAGACTAACAGTGCTAGGTTTAGCCCTGAGTCCTGACTAATTAAAACAAGTCTTAGTCTTAATGAATGTATTTCCTTGTCTAGCCTTAACAGTAAAACCCTTATTTTAGAATAGGTTCTAGGCAAACTCAAAACAGACATCAGAACACTGCGACGCTGATCTGAGAACAGTGCGCTTACTACAGCAATGCTGTCCACATCACATCAAGTCCACCTTTTGCAATTGCGAAGCATACAGCCAGCAGAGGGCAGTGTTGAGTCAATTTAAATGTGTGCGAGTCAATGAGTAGCACACATAGCAGCGTGCGAGGTCAAAGTCTGTTGTTCCACAGAGTCAGTCTTATCTGTATCTGTCCAGGCTATTGGCTCAAGATTAGTCACTGGGTCAGATTGAGCAGCAGGGGGATATCCACCATCACACACACACATCTAAACACTGTAGAGTGGAGTGGGATTGAGACTGAAGTAATACTGATCATTGACACAGGAGTCATACGAAAGCATGTATATTTAAGACAGATTTTATTCACTTTATTTTTCAAGTGTTATGCAGGCAAGTTTCTCCTTTTTCTTTTTTTCCTCATTCTTCCCTCCATTCACATAACACATTTGTACAAAGTTGTATTTTAAAAATATCAATAAACTGCAGCCTTTGAGGCTAACCTGACAAAAAAAACCCATTATCAAATGTCATGGAGACAAACGAGAGATCTTAGAAAAAGATTTACAAATGAGATGTCACTAGAAAATATTAAAGAAAATCAGTTGTCACACAAAATATTACCAAAAACATCTAAATTGTTTGGTATCAACCATTTCATTTGAAACTTTTTTTTTTTGCTTGGTATTTTTTTCAACTCTTTTCTTTTGAAACACGTTATGATGTGAGAAAAAAAGGATAATTTAAATTAAAAGGTAATGATTATATTTATAAAAGGACCACATTTAGAAATAATAATTCATTACTATTAGCAAAAAAATAAAAGACATGCTGCACATAATCTCTGAATTGACAGCACACAACACACATCAGCAATTTCTGCAAAGGCAAATATTAAAAATACGGATAAATAATAAATTAGCGATACACAGTTCGTCATCTACAGTTGTCTGTGCTGCATGAAAAGCATGTGGGCTGCAAGGTAACAGAGGTGGGGGTTGGGTGGAATATTTTTTTCTCTTGAAGGGGCAGGGGCATTCTGGGTAATATGTTTTTTTTTCAATAAATTAAATTAAATAAAAAGAGACTTTACTCACGAAACGGACACAGAGAAAACACCACCAGACACGTTTCAGAACATCATAATGACCAAGGTGGGCGCTCCGAGCCTCCACCACCAGGAGACTAGGACTGGTGTAGACTCATGTGAAGGAGACAGACGGGGAATAACTGGGGCCTGGAAGATACAATGATGATAGGGATGGACTAATGGCTGTGAGTAGGAGTGTTCTAGCATGGGCTAGTCAATAAGTATCCATGTTTCTAACTGTGTTGTGTGCGTGTGTGTGTGTGTAAGCACTCTACTGGGGACCTGAAAACATGTTTCTGACTGTGTGTGTGTCGGTGTATATGTGTGTTTGTCAGTGTATGTATGTGTGTGTGGTAACTAAGATGGGCATGTCTCTGTCCGAGGCTTTTGCTCCTCTGAGAAATCAAACCTTACTGAATTCACCTTTAGGCTATGAGAAGTTTGGACATGGTGGGTGGGGGTGGGGGTTCAAGGGTGTCCGTGAGGGCGATAAGCGATTTATTTATTTACTTCGTAATATTTATTTTTGTCCTTAGAGAAGGATTCGCAACCTGACGAATCAGGGGAAGGAAGCAAAGTTGTTGTTTTTTTTTCTTTTCTTTTTTGGAAAACAAAAATAAAAAACAAACAAAAAACAAACAAAAAAATAAAACAAAACAAAAAAAAGAGCGCTGGCTCACTTAAGAGTTCACAAGTTTCTCCAATAAACAATTCACAATTTTAAGGTGCCCTGTATCACCGTAGTCCACTCACCTTGGGAGACTCCAGGGCAACAAGGAGCAGTACTGCAAGTTTGTGTTAAGGCATTGTAGTACAGTTTGTATGACTTTGAGAGACAAAAGACCTTTCTGCTTCTGCATTTTTTAAAAACCTTTTCTCATTTTGTTTTTATTTTAAAACTCCTGTATCAAAGAAACCTACATTTGCTCCCAACCCTCAATTAATGTAAACATGGTGTCACTAAGATTGTCTTTAAAGTATTGCTTTCATCTAAACTTGGCAAGCCATAGAAAGCTAGATTGTGTTTCTGTTTTACTACCCCCACACCATCTTTTCTAGAAACCGTGACAGTAACAATTTTCTCAATAGGAATGCTTTGTTTTATAAATTTAATTTTATATGTGCTTTTTAATTACTCTCTAACCTTCTCTGTTCAGTTCGGTTCTGTTTCCCTTAAAACAGGAACTTCAAAAAAGGCTAACTGTCCTCCACTGAAACTGTAACCTGGAGATCCAAATATAATCTTTAAAAGGCATGGTTTTCAGAATGCTCTAGCATTTGGCAAATACACATACACACCTTGAGCATGTCTGGGCTTAGTTTCATCCATGACTCTAGTCATGATCCGAGCCCAGATATAAACACTAATCTAGCACGGACCAGAGACTGACATTGAATCGATCAATAGAATAGTTTCCATCTTTGATTTGAATCAAGTCTTCAGTCGGTTATTATTGGCTGTGTAAAATAGCTTTGTTTGGGGCCATCATATGTCTGCACTGTGTACCTGTGCACCCTCCTCTGCCAAACATTTGAATAAATAGAAGAATCTGGCCCTGGCCTTGTGGTTTCTCTATCTGGGAATCTCAGCCAACCTGTCTAAATCACCTCATTATATAGATACTTCATACCTGCAAATAAAAAAAGTACATCTTTTTGTGCATAGAAATAGATTCTCTGTTAACCACAAGCGTCTTTGTGGTGGTGATTCGTATGAGAAAACCACAGAGCCCACCCACCCCTCCTCCTCCATCTTCTCCTCCTCCTCTCATTGTGCTACTGTTCTGATTCAGTTCAATACCTTCACCTGGCTATTGGTACATTATTTGAACTATTCTTTCTTTTAAATGCCATACAACTTTAGACTTTGTCATCTTTTGTCATAATATGCATTAGCTATAGAACTTTCTGAATAACCAAAAATAAAAACAAGAGGAAATCAGAGAATAAAAACAAAGGTGAAAGAAAAAGTCAGGTGCACTTCTCTATCAGTCAATGTCCATTTGGTACCAAAACGTTGGTTCCAAGTGAAGGAAAGAAAAACAAAAGAATAAGGGCGGGGCTACTCAAACTCGTCCTCCAGGTTGTTGGAGGTTGTGGGTGTGCCCGGGTTTGAGTCCTGGGAGAGTGTCGCCACGGTAACCATCCTGGGCGAGCCCAACACCTCGTCATCGCCATTGTCCTCCATGTCCTCTGTGGTGATGATGGCCAGGGCGGCACCCCCCTTCTTATTCTGGTGGGTTTTGATGTGCTTAGAAAGGTGGTCACTTCTCATGAAGCGCTTGGAACATTCTGGACATTCAAACCTCTTCTCACCTAAGAGGAGACAATGAATAAACACACAAAATTACAAAACTGGATAAGGTCCTATAAAATGGAGGACAAATTTATTATAAAGTACAGTATAAAGTATTTATCTTCAATTTGTCTTCAGTAATTTATTATTTAATTACTGCATGCATTATATTACTTCAATATGATACATTATTTCAATTTGCCTTCAGTCATTTCTGCATGCAGTATATTATCTTTAACAAACCTCAGTTATACACACGGTTGCACAGTAGTGAATTTAGCCTAGAAACATTTTATGACCAAATCTATTTTTAAATAGAGATGAAGAGAACTCCTTGTGCATGGGGACTAACACTGTATACAGAGAGGTGGACATCCTTTTATCAAAATGTCTACATGTAAACAGGTCCGCAGGCTAACATTATCACCTACTTTCTTGATAAGGTATAAGGGTTATATTGTAATCACAGCTTATAGTGACAGCACTGTCATCCATGGCAACATTTATAATACTCATATTTAGAAAAAACTGAATGATAATGTTAAAGATGAAAGGATCCTCTGGCAAGTTTTGTGAGAGTGACCTGTGTCTACTTGTATTATACAGAAGTGCTCGGCTGCTTCCCTAGGGACAAGCAGGTTCATTAACATTATCGGCATGTGATTGTCAGCGGGTAATCCACTGTAATTATACTCCTCGTCTAGAACAATGCAGGTGTGCTTCAGATAAGTGTGTGTGTGTGTGTGTGTGTGTGTGATATAAAGTAGAAGACAACGGCCATTACAGTATGCTTTTGCTGCATTAAAGTGCTCAGATGTGCGTGCAGAAACATCACATATTCTAACCACTTATTCTACCGGTAAGCCCCATCTGAGAGACAATTCTTAGATTTCTGGCAAAAATCACCTATTACTTCTATTGGCACCTGAATGTGCAATTGGTCTGTGAATGTTACTCTTTATTAGCAATGCTAATTGCTGGCAAGGAATGTTTGTGTGTTATCAACACCTGTCTTTTTTGCACCGTTTGTACACTCTTCTGAAACACTAGGAAAAAACATGTTGAAAGGAGTGATAGAATGTGAGAGGGAGAGATGGAGTTCTGCATAGTTTAAACATTTAAATGTTTATTGAACAAAACTGCAACTCCTCAACCAGAAGCAACATCTTGCATCTGCCTGTCGTGGACACCTGCAGTTGAAGTGAACTGTTAACTGAGTTTAGGCTGAGAGCATTCTAAAATTATCCCACCTACAGTCTGGAGCTAAAGGAGAAAACATTCATTTATTTCTCTACAGGTATTGCTTATAGTTTCCTTAATTAGCAAATAGCCAAGTTATTAGCGTCATTTCATTTCAAGCAAAACTGTAACTTTTACGCTAGCACATTGCTCTGTTAAAATATTTGCGTAGTAGAATCCTTCTGATGCTCCCACAACAACCTCTGAGATTATTGCTAACTATACCTATCTTAGCTAGCAAGAATCTAGAAGCCATTACAAAGTTAGCTGACCAATCACAGGCGCTGTGGGTGGGGTCTCTGCTAATAGTTTGCGGCAGTTACCTGTGTGTGTGCGCCGGTGCCGCTGCAGTTCGTCACTGCGGGTGAAGCGCTTGCCGCAGAAGATCCAGTTGCAGACGAAGGGCCGTTCGCCCGTGTGCCAGCGCAGGTGTGCCCGCAGGTGGGACGTCTTCCCGTACACCTTCCCACAGCCCTCCATGTGACACACGTGCTGCTTCTTTTTAGATGGGTCACTGTTGTTCCTGAGGACACACACACACACACACACACACATCAATTAATTCATAACTATTTTTTTGCACACAACTGAGTAAAGAAAACATTTTTTGTACAGGTTCCGTATTTGTATTTAACAGGTCATACTGTAGGTTGTGGTGACATTATTTCATTGTTCTGCGAACAACAACTCTGTCTACAATAAAGTCCCAGGAATAAATAACTCCACCAAAGCCCCTGTGCTCCCTTTGGCAATGGGAAGAGACATAGTGGCTGACTGTGGAAAATAAAAACAATGGGCACCTTATGTTCAGTCAAGAGCAAAGACACCAAAAGAAAGTGCCGGAGGGAACTAATCCATGGTGCAGATTTAACCACTTATGGCAGTCTCTGGAGGAACTCAGGCAGCAATGTTATCAGGATGGCTGACAAATGCTGCCTTCATCTCCTCAGAATGAAAACGCTCTTTCAAGGAAACCCTCAATGACTATGAAGCACGCAAAGGAAAAACCCACATCCCTGTCAAACACCCAGTAGCGAGGCAAGTAACTTGTCTTAACAAGCAATGCTACACACGCACACACACAGACACACACACACTCACACGTACTTTGTGAGTGAAGCACACACCCTCTTTCAGAACCCGTTTCTTCCTGTTCCTACGATTTTACCTTTCCTTAGCCTTTATCCAGACTTTTTTGCAGTTCTCCCTCAAACGGCGCCATCAACTCACCAACAGGTCGTGGCACCAAAGTGTCAGATTAGAACTTTGTTTTGGGTTGCCTAGCAAGATAGCGTCAGTGAACGCCATGTGGTTAGATCGCCATAGCAAAGATTCTGAACAGTCTTCATAGCTGGGCAAAGCGCTGGAAGACAGACAGACTTGAAACGGGAATTGCTTGTCTGCATGGATTTGATTGAGTATATATAAAAGCTACCATCCTCCTCTTTTCTGAAACAAACAAAAAATAACTTTTCCAAATCACTTGGAATGGTTGTATCGCCTCCCTTTCGATTACTCTCTAGAACGGTTGCTTTCAATGTGAAAGCTATTAGACCAATGTAGAGGAAAAATCTCGTTTATTTTGACTCTACTGTCAGAGGATACAAGCAGCTACAGTGAAAACTTTCAACTCCCTGGCTCGTTTATCATGGTAGCCTACACATGTAATAATGTTGCCTAGGCTACGCATTTGTCCACCTACCACCACTATTTTTTGAAGCTATTTCCGATATCAACTAAAACTTAGCGAAATGTAACCTAATGCACTGTGTAGGCTAGTTTGTTTGCGGTTTGGTTTTAGGTCTAACCTGAATGATATTATGGGTTGGAATGGAATAGATTTGATGCATGTGTGTTTGTTTACATCATTTGTTCTTTTCTAAAATGTGTCATTGAAACAAGGAACGTTCCCGGAACAATGGCAAAAAAAAATATATTGGTTCAGGGTTTGTAAAAAATGTGTGTGAAAGCAGCCTTGAAGAATTAGGCTACTTCTGTTACTACAGTTACTGGCTGCACAGCTCATCCCAACTACAGTCAATTACACCTCTCACCTATACACTCCCTCACACACAGGTGGTCTCGAGTGTACTCAGTCAAAGCACACACACACACACACACACACACACACACACAGTCCTCTCAACTCTACTGACTCTCACCTATACTCATACTCAGTCCTAGAACACACAAACACACACACACACACACACACTGAAAACTTAGGCGTCCTAAACCTACCGACTCTAGGTCCTCTTACCTATACTCCCACAAACACACACACACACACACACACACACACACACACACACACAAGCACAGTCTTACCTGCCCTCTCCATCTCTGCAGTTGGGGCAGGAGCAGGCCACTCTGCGCAGCCTCTTGCTGGGTTGGCCCTCCTGGTCTGAGGGGCTCTGCACCTGTCCCATCTGGTCCGGACTGACTGCGCTCAGGGCCGTGTTCCCTAAGTTCCCCACCGTCACCGTCACAGACGCCGGTTGGGCTTTCACCCCCTCTTGACCCTGTTGTTGACCTTTGGGGAGAAGAGAGTGGTGGAGAGAGAGAGAGAGAGAGAGAGAGAGAGAGAGAGAGA
>JAGFZM010004359.1:9522-37140 GCA_017657215.1 Limnothrissa miodon
TCAATCAAAGGTTCCAGTGCTGTTATTTACATCAAATAATTTTAAAATGTTAAGTAAATGTCATATGGGTTACATTTATTTTGTTCCCTAACCCTAACCCGGTGGTACTCAAACAAACTCTAGGTGCACGAGCATCTGAACTAAAACACAACAAACAACAGCCAACCAATCGGCAACAAGATGGTTGGAGGTAGGGGTAGGAGTTCATGCATGAAAAACTAGGACAAGATGGTGTCCTGATCCATTTTCCAGGACGGACAAAAAAAAAGAGATAATAATTCAGGTAAAAAAACAAACAGGACATGTGGCAACAACCTATATGTTTTATCGCAAAATACAAAAAGACAGCAGCTGTGGAGTGGTTGCCCTCTTTCCGTACTAGTTTTTAAAGTGGACATTATGTCATACTGTGATTGACGGGTCCTTCCATCTCTGACAGTCCACTGCTGAAAGATACCTGTCATGATTTCATCAAAAACTCATTTAGGTTCACAGAAGAATGTTTCATAATAGTTCTCCACTGACTCTTCAAAAAACCCAGTCCCAACAGCACATTCAAGTACATAGGCCAACACCTTGACAATAAGCTGGACTGGTCTGCTAATATTAAAACTCTGCTTAGTTCTTCTTGTCTGTCATGGCCAGGGTCCACAAAAGAGATGCTGGATGAGTGGACAGGCTGGTGAGAAATGCTGGTGACTTCACTGACATCAGTTAGAGATAAGAGAACCCTGAGCAGACAGCTCTCTATAATGGACAATGACCACTAGCCTCTGCACTCCATTTTCTCTAACCAGAAGAGCATGTTAAGTAATTGGCTCCTGCCTTGTATAACAGACAGGCTGCATAGATCCTTTGTCCCAAGGGTCATTCAGCTCGTCAATACCACACAGAAAAAAGGAGTGATTCGCTTAAGTGTTTAAATCGGTGTTGCTCTTTACACCATGCTGGACTGGAACGATTGGAACTAGGAGGTTAAACCCCCCTACTGGCTACATTTCCCACGTGCATGACACTTTAAAGGACACCTGCATACCTTAATTTCTAGCTGGATAAATACATTATTTATCTATTTTTATTAAATATGTAACCTACTACTACATGTCTATATGTTGAAGTTACAGAGATAACATCTGCCAAGTCAAATTCTTGTGTATGAAAGTACACTTGGCAAATTCAACGGATTGACATTCTAAATAATGTAAATTTACATGACAGATTACTCACAGAGAATAAGTAGGCCTAATGCATTTTAATTACACAAAACTTTGCACAAAAAACATGTATACATATATGCAACACACAAAGACAGTACAATACCAAAAAAAATGTATCAAAAGTATTATCATTCTTGACTACAGCATAGTTCTTCTAACAAGTATTTTGTAGAGTCTGAAAATGCCTGAAAAATAACCCAGCGCTGACTGTAGGCTATACATTTTTCTCACACTAACATGACCAATATTTCAATGCTTCTCTGTCATCCCTGTCTAAATAAATGATGCCTAAGAGGATTTGTGCATTGTGCTGGGGCTATGACAATCTATGGCAATTATGAATACATAGTTGTACTTAATTATCTCCAGAAAACATATAGGACAACAGCTCATATAATGGTTAACAATACAGACATATTTTATTACCACCACCGGGTTAGACTGAATTACTAATATACTACACACAGGTATCAAAAGTCTCCCTGTAACAATACAATATTGGCTGCTTTGACAGTTTGATGTTTTCCTATTAGTTACATCTATTATATGAAACACAAACATATATAACCCTTTCACTTATATTTATAGTTATTCATATATTGTGCATATAGAGCAATATCCCTACAACAATGCAGATGTCTAAGTTGTTTCAGTACACGCACAAGTCTTCAGACACAACTTTACTTCCATGATGAATGCCCAAATCCTCTTGTAGTGTATGTTCATACTTTATGCAGCGCAAATAGAATTGAAAGCACAATCTTGAAGAGCCCTCTGACTCTTACACTGATGATGATGGTTCCATTGGAAATATGGTGCATGATGCACACACTGTTACTGTATACAAAACACATTTTGTTAGCATACAAGCATGCATCGTGGCCCTGTGTGGCTCAATTTGTTATTACATTTGCATTGCATAGTGTATGAACAAGTCCTAACAAATGGCTTTGCTGTTTTAAATTTTCAACACTATCAGTGCTTCTCAGACCCATCATGCCTGAATCAGCACTCACTGAAACTGATGTTCTTACACTGACAACTTTGCTTCCCTATTATGTTCAAACTTTCCCTTAGACCTACAATGGCTTTACAGTTATTCTCTTTTTTTCTTCAAGTTTTTGCTTTTAGAGAAGCTAAAGTGCCTACATCTTTATAATCTCCAGTGGTTAGGAAAGATTAGAGAACAGTAAAAGTGACTTTCAGGGGTTGACACCGGACAACAACGCAGCCTCGTTGAGGATCTTCCCAGCTTCCTCTCTGTAGGCGGCTGACTGCTCTCTGGCCCTGCGACACTCCTGCAGGTTCTCTTTCAGGTTGTCCTCCAGCCTTAGCTGTTCCTGGTATGCGGGAGCCTCCTTTAGTACCTGATTGGCCAGCTGCTCCTCTGCTTTCGTCAACCAACCAATCATCTCCTGGAGCTTGGTGCCAGCGGCAACGATGGCCTTAGAAGCCTGGCACAGGCCACGGATGCTGTCCTGGGTGCCACGTAGCTTGCTGGGAACCTTGTCATTCAGACCCACTGCCAATGAGAAGTCATAGCCTTTCATCTGGAGGGTGACATCGTGTGTATCTGCAGGACATAACAGACGACAGTCAGACTTGTACATGGGTGGACAGCCAGCATCTCTTCATTCTACCAAATATACATAACATTACCACAACTTCTTTTAGTGGGCCTCGGCTAGCTAAACTGTGTTGTACAGTGTACTGTGTTTCTGATACTGCCAATGTATGCAAAGATGTAAGACCTGTACTACTGTTTAAGAAAAAAAAAACATCTCCATGTCTAGCACACCCGTTAACGTTTTAGCAGGACATTCAATAACTTGCCTATGGTCAATGGTCAATAACCTATTACGTTTCTCTTTTTGCCAACCCTCAAGATTTTTTGAAAGGAATGATTCACTTTCATTTCTGTGTCTACCAGTCTACCATAGTCTACCAACTCACCATGCTCCTCTCTGATTCTCTTCAGGCACTCAGACAACCCATCTCCATGGGAACAGTGGTAACGAGCCCTGAGTGTGTTCAGGCATTCTCTCATAGTCTCATGGTGCTCTTGCTGCAGGTTGAACATCTCGGCCACGTCTTCAAAGCGTCGGTCCAGATCAGGGATTCCAACGTGCCGAGCAATAAACCTGCCACTTCTCTGTGGGCCGTCTGTCAAATAAATGTATGTCTGTGAAAAAGTGTTTGGCTCCCAAACAATAGGTAGGCTATACCTACACAACAAGTGGCTTTTTTTTAATAATCAAAGTTTTTATTGTTTTTCCATGTGAGTAACACACAATATAGCGTAGCCTACTTACAAAAACAAGTGGCATTTGATAATTTCCAGCACACAAACTGAATAAGTTCATGTGTCTGTCTACTTTACTAACCATTTAGTACTGAGCGAGATTTCCGTGCAGATTGCGGCTGCCCTTGCAGAAGTGGCTGTCTCTGAAACACAAGAGAAGAATGAGGATTGGCAATAGGCCTACACTCTGAAACCTACAACAATGTAATAAAACTGACCTGGAAATACTTTCTATCCAATAGGCCTACAATATTGTGTAACAGTTTGAACACCCCTGTCCTGATAACAAAAAGTGTCACAGTAAGTATAGGCAATGAGCTACAGATAAGTAGAATGTCCTATTTTTTTTTTTTAAATTACAAGTGCCTAAACATTTACACAAATGTATTAGCACAATAGCCTATTTTTAAGAGACTAAATTGGCCCACATGTGTCACTGACGTGGAAAGAATAGGCTATGTCTTGTTTGCAGCCTTCTGTCACCAACAATTTGAAAGCCAATTGGGTAACTTTAGCAGATTTCGTTTACTAATAATAGTGTTATTACACTTCGTTTATGGAAATGTTTGCTATTTGTTACTTGATTACAAACTAGTTCACTTTGCTTGACCCATTTCAGTAACACCTTCAAATCGCAATCATACCTCGTTCGGCTGTGTAGTGATGGAATTCTCTGGATTCTCCGAACGGGTGAAACAGCAACAAAGTATATTAATAAACGACATTATAATATAAAATGTAGCCTATTGTAACCGAGTCGCCCCGGTCATATCGGGAAGTAAATTGTTTTGTGATATGAAATACGAAGTGACGTCAGCGTCACGGGACCTCTGGAAAAGTTTTTTTAAGTGGCCATCAGAGACTTTCTGTTACACCTGTACCGAGTATGACTCATACCCCTGTGGAGAACTGCAAGAAGTGCAAGAATGACACCTCCCCCCTAGTCCAGTGAAATGGGAATTTTCAAGACGATCTATAAACAAATCTGCCGCCAGCGCCTATGGAAATTCCGTGGACTGCCCTTTCAAGAATAAACCTACACTAAGGCATTGTAGCCAGATGCTTTAAAATAAATGCTTATATCACCAAAAAACAAAATTTTACATTTTATATAATTTTATTGTTATAATTATATGTATGCATACAAGGCAACACTGGAAATGGGCCTAGCCTAAGACAGCCTTTAAACTGATCCAAAACCAGTTCTACCAAAGTAAGGTACCAAAATCTCAGCAAATTATTGTTAGAAGCATATGGAAAGATACCCCTAACCCAAGTAATATGGGCTACAGTTTCAAGATCATTCTACCAAAATATTGACTGATGAATAATACACATTCTCCAGGCTGTACAATTCTTTCTCTAGTAATTCATGCATTTACTTTTATATATTTACTGAACTAAAAACAAACCAAATTCTTATTTAAAGTTTTGTGCCAAACATTGTAGGCTACAGGTCTAAGATATTTGTAAGCTGTGAATATGGCTCTCTAACTCCTTTTCCAAACCTGCCATCTGCTGGTCATCTTGGCATTGCATGCACATCACCTTTTTTTTCCAAGTCTGTTTTAATTGCACTAGACATACAATTGAATTAAAATTAAATTTCTCACTTTCCAATGCCTAGGCAAGACAAGACAATGCAGGACAAATAGTGACGTGCATATAGACACTACAAAAGACATGTCCTAACCACTAGCCTAAAGGGCAGTTGGATTAGGGCATGTACACTTTTACTGGTACTTAAATAACAAGATATGAGAATCTACTTGAAAAGTAGGCTACTGTACTGTGAAGGAAGAACACAACTTCACTAAGAACTATGTTGATTATCCACATATATGTTCTCATCTTGGTTTACACTATTTGGTATTGTGTTATATGTGCATATGCATATTTTTGGTGTCTGCCTTTGTTGTGTCTCTTGGTGAAATTTGCAGGTCATGACCTAAGTTTGGCCAATATGATCTGGAAGTGTTGAATGATGAGATGAGACACATGTCTCCAAAGCTCTAAATGCCTCAAAGTATTTCACCACTGGTCAAAGGACATCCAGTGTAATGTGACATTTTAAATTATTTTGCTTTACAAAATCTTGTATGCGCTTGTATTAGGTTTGTAATGTCTGCTACCTGTTTGTCTCCATGGTGCCACATAACCAAAAAAGAAGAAATATGTGTTTTGGACTGCAGTTTATGACATGGGCTGTCCTGGGTCTGCGAAGGCCAGCCAAATAACAGAACCATGCTTCTGGAAACTTTTGTCTGTGTTTGCTATAATGGAAAGGCAAAAGTCAAATCACTGTGCATATAATAGTACCAAGAATTTTACTTATAGATTTACATATACATTTATGCATTTACATTTGATTGATGGATGCATTAAAGAATCTTAAGGCCAAGCTGAAAATTATATACCACTTTCATTGTGGACATATTGGAATATTGACCATTTTTTATTCTTACATTCATGATATTCAACACTACTCTAAATAGTGCACCAATGTACAATCTTTTTTTAATAAAATGTTTTTTACTTATGTATTTTTTAATAGGAGCTCATAAATATCTTTCGACTCTAGATGGCAACATTTGACTATATACATGAACATCAGGTCACAGGCGAGACCATCTTCTTGGTGTCAGAATAGGCTATATCTAAAAATGATTTGGTGTTGAGAAGAGGTAGGTGGAGTCACCAATATCATTGCCTATGACACTCCTCCAAAATAGACAACCCTTGAAAGTTGCCAAAACACTATGTTTAAACCAATACTCTTTCATTCTGCCATTATGCACTATCAAGGACTTGAAATTGGACACAATCCAGTATCCTGTTGAGATTGAGGTAATTGCGTGGTTTGGAATTTCAGAGAATAGCTTAATTTCTTGCACCTGTGTTGCCTCTGGCTTTGATATGGATATCAAAACACACTTAGGATCCTGTGGGCTAATAGCAACAGGCCAGAAACATTTCCAGTCAGTCTCAGTGTCTGTAGCAACTTTAGGCCTATGCTACCTGATGGACAGACAAACTGAGGATGCTTATGTCCTGTTGCCTACATCTTCGTGGCATTGACAAGGCTGTATAGACCTACATACTGTAGGTTAAACTGACATTCCAAAGTCACATTACATAGGCTATCTAGCTTTCAGTTCACCGCCTGACTGTTTGTGATGCACCCAGCGGCTGGCATGCACTCACGACACTGGGGTTACTGCCAGATCCTTTTAGAGGAGGTTATTTCTAGAGTGCGTTTAGTGAGTGCATTGCTTCTAAAACAGATGACATAAAAGATGGCAAAACAAAGCTTAAACAGCTGCTTGTAATTTTCGTTAAACTGCACGCGCATTGTGACAGTGCTGCTACCTGCTGTGAGGCTGTTGCGCTGCGCGGGCGGGCGGCGCGCGAAGGATGTGCGGCTGCGGGCGCTGTTATTTCCTCTCCTCCCGCGCAGATCATGCAGTGCAACCGTATCATTTCGCTGTCATCGAACGAGTCGTTAGCTCTGTGCGTTAATGAAGGCTGTGAGACCGGCTGCGAATAAAGAAACTCTGACGGAGGGGAAGAGCGCTGTGTTTTCCCGCGGAGGACAATCCATTGCCTTGCACTCGCAGGTGTTTGCGCTGACAGTGCTGGAAAAGCGGTCTGGTAGGTGCCAATTGAGCAGAAAATGAAAAAGAACGACAAAAGACAACCATTATTTGTGGGCGAAAGATACTGGTCTAGAGCAATCATGCGTCGTTAAAGCTTTGTGAAACTCTCAGCTGTCACTGACTAACTTTGCAGGCGTAGCATGGGAAGAAATGCCTGGTTTAGCGACGGCACCAGATGTCAGTTCTTGAATTCCCTCGGGATTTGAATTACACTGTAGATTAAGTTGAGGAACGTACGTCAACCTACTGACGGAAATGAGGTTTATTTGGCATGGTCTGCAATTTAATTTTGTCTATCTATAGGCTACTTATAATTAGGTCTATGCTATTTGAGCTATAGGCCAATTATTAGCCTAACCGATTTAGACTATTTTGAATTCTCAAGTTGGTTACAATTGTTTTTTTTCCAAATTCAAATTTATAGCACCTTTGGTGACAAAGCCTTATATAGCTAGCTGCCACCACTATGAAGCAAACCGCCCATACAATCTACCTCTTCGTCGACCCTGTTTGGCCTATATCTCTTTGAGAGACCCTTGGCCTGTAGTCCCCCTCCCCGCTAGCACAAAATACATGCTATAATGTGACCTTGAGTATTTTTAAAGGCGCTATATAAAAGGAAGCTATAATAATATGAATAATAATAATAACTATTATTATTATTATTTAACTCACCAATTGCACAGGCAAAGCAGTCTGAAATAAGCCTACGTTAGGCCAATTAGCTTATAAAACTGAAACGTCAATGCCGTTTTTTAGTCTTGCCTTTTAGCAGGCATTTATAATTTTTATATCAGTATTTTTACATCCTCTTATTTTGCCATGAACATAGCCTACTGTAGGCAACCACTTATTCTTGCGTAGACCCTATTTGTGTAGTGCGTTGATGTAGGCGTGCAACTATGTTTTGCTGCAAGATGAGAAATCCTTTCCACTTTTTCGACAAATTTATCAGTTATGAAGTGACGGTAGGCCTTCAACGGCTGTTCTTGTGGACCCAATAGCCTGACACATAGTGCTAAGGTAGAAAAAACGTTATACACACCGAACTTGAAACAGTACCACCTACACACTGTGTCCTACCTAGAGACCATCTGCATTTTGCACTTTCATCACACGGGGCAGAAGTTTTCGCGCGAAACAGAGAGGCCTAACTTGGACTGTTCCATTTACTGAGTGAAGCGGAAGGGGGCGTTTGTTTTGAATAAATCGTTATATAAACGATTAAAACTCTTAGCGCATTCCTCAATTATTTTGTCTAGTATTTTGTATAATCTATCAAATTCACTAATTAGGAATTTATGTGTGAGTTGACATTGCTGAATTGTGCCAACCATACACCGCACCCCTATGTGTCGATAGAGGTCCTCATTCCCTTGTTGTTTTTTAAACCATTCATCCTTTGTGAGGCAGGAGTTGCATGCTGCATGCTTAACCATGGGCAAAAGAAACTATCCTAAAAGGCGTAAAAGTACTAAAACTACTAGGGTAAGTAAGGCTTTAATTTAAGAAAAGTTTTGTAGTGAGTATAAAAGTATGTATGTATCTAGATATCTCCGCTTCGATAAGGAGTGCAGCTCACCTTGGAATACAAGGTTCATCTTTCATATTTGAACCCCTTGATTTTAAAATGTATCAGGTCTTTTGACGAATTCATTCTAATGCCCGTGCATTGCAACTTCACGTGAATCCGTTGTTCACACAAAATCAGATTGGTGTGTTACCTCTATGTTCTGTAGAACAAGAAAATTAACGTTAACTCGAATGTGACAGCCGAACTTTCTTGTGTAAAACAGTGCTTCTCCACTCTCTTCCACAGCCTTCAAGGAGGGGTGCCTTAGTGGACAAATATGAGACCCCAAGTGAGAATGAGGACTTCAAAGGGTTTAAAGCAGAAGCCCCTAAGAACCTCTCTGAGGACAGTCGAGATAGCTTGCATTCTGAGGACTCTGGAAAGGCAGTAAGTAGGCCTACTGACTAGTATCTAATGGCTGGAGGGGATTGAAATCAAGTTTACAAAAGTTATGGTAAATTGACAGAGAGAATGTGCACTGGTGGGGCATGTGCTCCAGAATAGGCAGAAATGTCTCACAGGGCGGGAACAGTCGATACCACCCCCTTCCTGCCATAAAGTGTAATATGAACCATAAGACTAATGGTACAACAGAAGGCTCAGACTTTAATTCATTGTCTTCAGTGTAGGGTTGGTTTCCGGGTTCATGAAGTAGGTCCAAGATAAGACCTAAGAGGAAAGAGAACTTTGGGGAGGTTGGTCGTGCATGGGTGACAGGGATGTGTTATGGTTTACATTTTTAAAGGCTACTGGAACATTATTTTGGGGTAAAAAGGTTTTTTTTCTCCATTCTTTGTTGAAAATGTGTCCAATCCTATCTTTTTTTGCAGGATCTCAGCTTTCGCTCTAAGTACATTACAGATGAACTGGTTCATGTCTTCATGGACACAGACAGCGAGGAGGAGTTTGAGGGGTTTGCCAGTGATGAAAAAGCCCCACGGAGAGGACGGAAGAGGACAAAGGTATGATTTGATAGTAAGTTTTTGGTTAATGCAATTGAGAAGCAGACTGCCATAACATAACCAAGATGTATCAATACCTATTGACCCAGTTTTGGGTTCTGAAATGTTTACAATGTCTATTGAACAGTCAGTGGACACTGAAGAAGACAGCGAGGAGGACACAGGCTTCTATTCTGAGGGGGAGGGGCCCGTGGTCCCCAGGAGGCGTAGCTCTGGCCTGTGTGTGGCCTTCCGTTTTCCCGTCAAGAAGAACACCCTAAAAAAAATCTCAGGAGCAGTGTCGGCTGAGTCTCACAGCACCAAACCAGCTGCGGTGAAGAGCAAAGGTGCCGAGCAGAGGCAGAGGAGGCCAAGGGCCGTGGCCCAGCCAATCAGTAGACCGCAGAGGGGTGTGGTCACAGCAAAGGGGCAGGCCAAGGAGCTGTCAGAGGAAGAGGAGAAGGACGAGAAGGTGAGCGAAGATGAGGAAGAACTGACCGAAGTGGACTTGCAGGCCCTCAACAAGCGTGCCAGAAACATCCAGGAAAACAAAGCAATGGTGAGGAACACCTTGGTCTTTATGGGCACTCAATTGCGTCAATAAAGTATGCACATATAATTAGGTATTACTCTAATCAGTGGAACTAGGTGCACTTAGTGTGGCTATGTAAAATTAAATTTAAACGCCACATAGACCGAATGATGATGCTGTGTGTACATATGGATAATATGTTTTGTACTCATGTGTGAAGTAAAGACAGGAACACTCAGCAAGTAAAGAAAGATGATAATGTTTGATAAACGAGAGTGCAACAATTCTGCTGTGTGTTTCTTAAGTCTGTTTTGCTGATCCATGTGTATTGTGTGTCTCTCTCATGGGTTTTTAGCTGGCAAAACTTTTTGCTGACCTGAATGCCATGGAGCAGATTTCTCCTTTGACCACCCCAGTAAGTGTTCACTTGTTAGTTTCATAAATGTAGAAAAAAGTTTCTTGTAGTGACAATGAATTGCCCTGTTTCTGACTGTACTGTTTAAAAATGGGGATTGGTGAACAGTATCCAAATCTAAATGAACTCAAATTGTGACTTGTCAGCTGCAACCACTCGCTGGAGTGTAACCATTAGTGCTTTGGTTGCAGACTTGGCATGATCTTATAACAATCAGCCCCTTAAACTTTTATTTAAAACAGCTGTGTTAACAAATAAACGCACAAGGGGTTCTTTTGGAATGAAGTCAGTAAAGAAACATTAAACAGTATTTTCAATCGCACAATTGCTTCTTGTCCAAGCAGGTTGCTTATTACACGAACATAACACAAAAGCGGATATAATTAGAAACCACCACGTATTCAGGCGGCGCTGAGTACAACAGAAAAGACGCACCACACACAAAACAATTAAATGACGCGCGTAGCGCTGTATATTATAAGAACACCAAAATCCCGTGTAGCACCCAAATATCCCCTTTTACCCAAATCCACTAAAGTTTAACTAAATGTCCAGACCTAAAGGTAAACAGTCCCGCAATGCGCAACAGTTCCAAACTCCAATCAGGAAATGGAAGTAGGCCGCGAGTGATATACCTGAAACAACGCAGGACGAAAAAAAATATATTCCACAACAAAAAGGAAAAAAGAGCAAAAAAGGCGATCGCTAGCAATGGTATACCATGCGAAAAATAGGAACAAAAAATCAGCACAGATCTCACCCGATCCAGGTTACAATCCGCTGCAAGGACCGTTCCAGCGCATCTTCTCCTTACAGATGCGCGCAGGTAAGGACAATAAGTGCGGCTTTCGTGTAACTTTTTCTCCACTCCCCAGTGAGGCAGACACTTAATATTAAGCGTTGTTATTTTAACAAAGGAGCTTTTTTCTTGTATTCCGGACTGCAGAAGTCACTCTGGCGCCATACATTCAAACTCTGCACTTCCTCAAACACGGGCCTCCTGAGGCTCCTATCGCACCCCCATAAGTAAGTCAGGGTGCACGGTCACAGGAACCGCGGCGGCTAATTTCTTAAAGGAATACCCACATTCATACCCTATTATACAGTGGAAATACAATTACACATGTAAATGCAACACATTCATCATACATAAACCTTATATGTATTGTGTATTTACATGTTTTGAACAGCAAAAAGTTTTTAATTTTTTTAACACTTAATTTAATGTGACAGTGTCACAATCTGACCCACACTTTGTGATACGATGTGGTATGTGTGTGAGCCTGTGTGCGTGACCTGTCTGACCTCATCACCATCTTGGTCCTGCATCCAGAAAAAAAAGAAGTCCCAACAGAAGAGGTCCGTGTCCGAGCCCCAGAGTGAGCGAAGGAACCCCTCACGAAAGGCCCGTCCCCGCGATCACTTTGGCATCGAGGAGGAGCTCCCCAAACTGGTCAAGCAGTTTACAATAAAAAAGGAGGACTTGCGCCGGCTGGTAGAGGTGAGACGTGAATATATAGGTAGACAGGCACACGCTGACTGAATGGACACCCACAAACTACAAATATAAACTTTCTATCCGTTTGCTTCAAAGCAGATTATGTCTTTTTCAGTCATATGTGCCATTCAAAGATCAGGATTCTTAGAATTTTATGAAAATATCCCCCTCCAAAGCCATATCCATTTAGTTTGGACCACAGACTCTTCACGCCCACTGAAGATACTATCCATGCACCTGTGATATACTAGCCAAAATACCGGCGCTGCCTGGGTCAACCTGGCCGATGATTTCAGTGAATTTCTGGCAAAAGTGTTGCCGTGAAAGTGCAGCCAGATGTGAATGACTACTGTAGCGTTGTGATTAGCATTTTGTGAATAACTGCGGCATTACTCAATGTATCTAGTCCAAACCTACTTAAGAACCTATTCTGGCCATGCCCCACCTTCCTGCCAAGTTTCATCCCTCTCCCTCAAAAACTGTGGCCTACATGTGAACACACACACACACACACCACACTTGGCTTTATATTTGTCATATTTGGCTTTGCTATCCTAAAGGAAAGGATCCACATCTTATTTTAGCCTTCCTTGCCGTAGCTGTGTACTCTTCCTTCTAAAACCTAACCTGAAGTTGAAAACCATTTCCCAAATGTTTAAAAAGGTGGACTTTGAGTCACGTGAAGGCAAGAAAAAGAGGCGCTCCAAAATGAATCGCTCCTTCCTGCCAGTGGAGGACATCAGCCAGGACGACCTGGACAACGTGGCTGACCGAGCAAAGGACAAGATCCTTGACAAGGAAAACGTACGCAGTTTCCCACATTTACCGGCCTGCTCATATGAGTTCACCCAGATTAATTTGTCTATCTCGCACACTGTTTGCTTATAAAGTTTTAAATTATTTGAAATCTAAGTCTTAATATCTTGCTGTTTAGGGTTGTTTAAGGATATTTTTCTTGGGGTATTTAGGGCTTTTATTGTTTGTTTTAGTATTTGTATCCATTTGGTTACTAATTTACTATAAACAGCCTCTTGCTCCTTATAGTTATTCACAATCAATTCAGTACTGTTGCTAGTAGTAGCAGTCATCGTATCGGTAGCATTGGTGAAGTGGAGTGTGAACTAAAGTTGACTAATGTGTATGTAGCTGATGTTGTTATGCAAAGACTTGCAACATGGTGTTTGGGAAACCTTCCCAGGTCCCATCACTCAGGTGTGTGTCTTCTCCACTCCGCTCACCTGTACAGTGCAGAGATGTTGGTGACACCCTGCTGGGTTGGCTTCTTCTTCCCACAGGGCAGCACGTGTCACCAGTGCAGACAGAAGACCCTGGACACCAAGACGGTGTGCAGGAGCCCAGACTGTGTAGGGGTCAAAGGGCAGTTCTGCGGGCCCTGCCTCAGGAACCGCTATGGGGAAGACGTCCGCACAGCACTTTTGGATCCTGTAAGCTATTTGATTTGTTTGTGTGTGTGTGTGTGTGTGTGTGTGTGTGTGTTGGTAGCATCAATTTATGTTTATTTCATATACCATATTTCAAATGGTGTTTCCCATACATTTGATTTGAGGTCTGGGTTTCATACAAGACTATTGAGTCTTGGATGATGTTAATGCATTGATTCAGTAAAATAGTTTCTCCATTTCATCAGGACAAAAGCTTCCTTATTTATAAGGCAACAGAATTTTAAGAAAATGTTCATTAGGACTATCTAATTCATCAAATGAACTATCATCCAGGTTGTGTCATTCAGGTCATTTCCAGTTTTACCCGCAACTGGAAGTAGCTGCTTGACATTGCATATGCACAGTCTATCCAAATGATTGAGACAGATGGACAGCAGTCATTAGCCTAGGTCTGCACATGTTAAAGGATAAATAGCCTAATCAAACAACATTAATAAACATTGACGCATGCCAGTTGAGAATTAGTGCTGCCAGCCTTAATGTGATTTTATTATCGGAGGGACGGAGGAAAGACGTCAAATCTTTAATTATTATGCCACATCATATAAGTATAATGTAATGGGTTAGGATCAGGAAGTGAAGTACTGTACTTCTTGTAAAGGAATATGTTTTTTGTTTTCTTGGGGTTAAAATGATCAAAGTAAATAACCAATATTAAATTACAATTTGGAAAATGATAACTAAACTGTTATTGTGTAATGTGAAGTAATTGAGTGATTTTAATTTATTAATTTATTACTCATATTTTATTGTTGAAATAGCAAAAAAAAAAATGACCAGTAAATAACCAATTCAACCACCCCCCCACACTCCCTCTTGTGGGAAACGCTGTTGCAAATCGTGATGCGGATTAATCATGTCATCTTTGTAGTACACTATATTACTACATACTTCACTTTTTAATGCAGAAAGAATTCTTGAGAGAGAATTGAGTGTTTGAAAGTCTGTAACTGAGTTGTGTCTCCTGTGCCCGTCAGACGTGGGAGTGCCCTATCTGCAGGGGCATGTGCAACTGCAGCCTGTGCCGAAAGCGAGAGGGCCG
The DNA here is from genome assembly GCA_017657215.1 of Limnothrissa miodon. NCBI lineage: Eukaryota > Metazoa > Chordata > Actinopteri > Clupeiformes > Clupeidae > Limnothrissa > Limnothrissa miodon. The sequence continues at coordinate 24,162 of JAGFZM010004359.1, forward strand.
TTGTGCCACCGGTGCCCTCACACGCATGGCCAAACACTACGGCCACAGCAGCGTCAGGGATTACTTGGAGAGGTACGTACAGTCACCTGGACTTCACCTAAAGCAAAAGTCAGGAGCATTTCAGTGTCTTTTTCTTTGCCCTGATCAGTTAAATGAACTGCCAGTTCGCGATCAGTTTAATTTCAGGCTATGGACTGACATGCTTCATGAATAATCAATTTGGCACACATAATTAAAAGTGAATCTCTCCACCTGGTACTTTAACGTTCAACCCAGTACCTGGGCACCCTTCCTCTTGATGCCTAATGTAATGTGTCAATGGAACTAACACCCTTAGGCGTTTGCTTGCTTGCTTGCCCAAGACTTCTGTTCTGTGCTAAATGTTGCGGGTTTGGGGTCTTCAATGATCTCTGCCCACTTCCTGGGCTGTCCAGTGTTAAGGAGGATTAGGGTCCCATCATCTCCTGAGATTTCTTTTTGAGCAAGGCGTTGATGTTGGACCCCCACTTCAGTTGTTGGGGAAATGATGGATCCCAGAAACTTGAAAGAGTGCACATTTGTGAGGGGCAGCACTGTAGTATGCGTCTACAGCCACCATCCCAGTCTTTGCAGTGCTTAGCTCTTTAGTTGCGTTGACTGCATAGAGCACTAAATTACTAATCTCTTGACGATACGCAAACTCGTCACCATCCTGAATCAGTCCAATGATGGTGGTGTCCTCCGCCATTTTGACAGCTGGGTGTTTGAAGGTGCAGTCATTTGTGTAGAGGGAGAACAGTGGGGGAAAGACACACCCCTGTGATGCCCCTGAAATCACTTTAATTGGTGGCACACCCCTTTAATGATGTCCGGTGGCTTCACAAGCAATGGTGTGTACCATCTAATTGTGAAATGTAATGAGTGTTGTTTTTTTTCTTTCCCTCTAACCCCATCTCAGCCTCCAGAAGCAACTGTCATGAAAGCACTTTTACCTGCAGAGGGCGCTCTTTCCCTGGGACTCAGCCGGATGAGGGGCCTTTCTTTTACTTCTCCACTTAAAAGCCAGTCAGCACAAAACACAGTAGACTTTGGTTTTAGCTGTTGCTGTTTTAGCATTTTAGCTGGGTTTTAAAGTTTGAAATGCAAGTATTACACTGTAGCTCTGTAGCAACTTATTTTACTGTTCTATCTATGTAACGTTTTTAATTGTAGACACTGGAATATATTTCCACTTGATTTTAAACATACAGAAGCACAGTGGTATGTGTTTTTTTTTATATATGTGGTAAACATGTTTGGAAATAACTAATGGCAATATGTTTGTGTGTTTGTATCTAAACAAACAGTGCCTCCCTATGGGCTCAATTGTTACCAATAAACATGAATCTCAGACTTTTCCTTCATGAATCTCAGACTTTTATTTAATAAATAGTTGTGAGTTTGAGTCTCTAACTTTTTTTTTTTTAATTTGGGAAAAAAAATCTTCAGATTAATATGGTTTCAAATTGTCAAGTATCATAGACTTCAATTAAGTTCCCTCAGAAAATGGCATGTTTTACATTGCCTGATTTGTTTCATCAGATGATGCTCATCAAATTGCAATTCCAATGAAAAAAAAAAAAACGTTTTTAGTGTGTGTGTGTGTGTATAATATTTTGATTCACTGAAGGAAATTCTGCTTCTGCATTTATCCCAAAAATAAAAGAAACACTAAACTGGAGGACTGGATAGCCGGCTGCAACACTCTGGGCAAGGCACTGATACATATTCCATTTTCATGCTTTGAAAGCTTTGAAACGAATTCAATGGGGTGCATAATTTTCTCAAAAGTAAGTTGTCATGGTAAAGATTTTCATTTTGTGCACCTATGAAACAAACTACTGACAAAGCTGATTACTAAGGCTTATTGTTATAGCTAAGAAATGTTCACCTCTACAGATCCATTTTTTTGGATTTTATTTATCTGCTGTGCTTTATCTTTCAGTTTCAAAATCCAACATTTCAACACTACATTTTTAATTTATAGTTTCAATGGCAATTGAAAATTAATAACGGGAATTATCAATGGCTAAAACCCACCCTCTTGCTGGTGTCTCTTTAGAATGGCTAATAAAGTTTTAAACATGGCTTTTATATAATATTAATTTATGGCCAAAGATTAATTCCTAAATCTAATTGTTTTGGCTGTTTTCTTTATCCTCACTCAATAGAAAACAGTCTGGTTCACTGATATCTTCTTAAATTTGTGCAAAATTACCATAGAGTTCTGCCAAGCCCTTTGGGGCTCCTAATTGCGAGTGACCCTAGAATGACCTCTGAATGGGAAAGGAATGGCCAGGTCAAGCCTGTGTGCCTGTTTAACTGACCAACCATCACCCCTTGGCCCTGATGTACTGATATGACTATTTCAATTTCAGCATTTTAGCAGATTCAAAGAATGCTGTGTGCTGTGTCCAGACCCAGAGTTGTTTTGATTGTTATTTTGGACAGATTAATGAGGGAGCCCTACCCTATAAGACTACAACTGTTCATTCGAAAGCACAATATGTGCCGAGACACAATGGCACCACGCAGCACTCACTCACCTGGACGCGTAGCTGATGAGTAGCCTTACATGCAGTGACCTTTTCAGTCTCACACCCTAAGGGCTTGTGTGTGTAAGAAGGTCTGTAACTTCAAAGAGCAGCACTTTGAAAATAGCCTTCCAGGCCATCACGTAACCTTTGAACATGTAGGCATTTTGACCCATTGCTGACCCCTCTGTATAAACTTTGTGGGATCTGCATCTGACACCTGTAGTGGTCTGCTGCTGTCTGGTGTTCCTTTGGAAAAATTACTAGTTCAACCTTGTGTGATTTGCTTTGCATTGCATTGTGCTATTACTACATATACATTATTATCCTAAGCCGCTTTGAAAAAGAGAATAATGATCCAATATACATTATTACAGAGGAGACTTCAAACAGTTATTAGCATTAGTGCTACAAGATAAAAAGAAACATTAATATCAAAACTATTTAGAATATCGTACCAAAAACTATATTTTTGTTAAAGCCTGTTGTTAGGGAAAGGCATAAACGTTTAGGCATTCCTAACCTGAGACTGACCCCTGAGCAAACTTTTTCTGACCTCACTTTTCTCTCTTGACATGGGTGTCAAGCTACTACTGCTACTACACTACTACTTCTACTACAGCAACTACTACCAACAATTCTTTTGCCCTTTTCAGGACACCTATGATAAAAATGGGACCTCATTATCCACCACCAATGTGTGGCTCTCACCTGGGTGATGCCCAGAAGCCATTGTGTGCCAGAGGTGGAGTTTGATCAATGAGGTAGGGGGCCTCGGGTCTTTTAGTCCTCAGGTGTCCATTCCTTTACAGTTGTGAAGGAAATTACACAAAAAATACAATCAACAGAACATTTAACATTGTTTTTTGCACTAATGATGCCCACAGTTGAAAGACAACTGTTTGGCAAGGATGCATGGCAAACTTCCATGTCACAGCGTGTCTTCTGTATCAGAGCCCAAAGAATTTCTATCCAAGACTCCAATTTTATGCCAAGCTTGTTTTTTTCTTCTTCCTCCTGCAACCCCCCATTGTTAAATTACAGTGAAGATGTTTGTATTGTGCCAGCTTGGATAATGTCTAAGAGTCTTGTAGCGTGGAGTGCTGTTGAATGCTTTGTGTGTTTCCTTTTGTTTCGTCGCTGGGAGAGCACGGGCTGCTTTCGTCTCCGGCGAGCCTCTTCAGCTCCTGTCAGAGCGACGCGTTCGTCGTGCTCTCCCCCTGGCAATTAAGTGGAGGGACCAGAGCGACGCATCGCTGCCCACCAGCAGGGCTGTTTGCAGGCGACGCAGAGGCCCTCGCGGTGGCGAATGGCACAAATACAGTAATCTCTTCACTGCCATCTACCACTCCACCACCCTGTGGTACTAACCTCCCCCGTCCGCACATGCACACACACACACACACTCACACACACACACACAGCATCCGCTTCCTCCCCAGCTAACACTGGCCTTGATTGTTTGTTTTTGTTTGAAGATGCCACTGAGAGAGAAGCACCATGACACCACTTGTGAGGAGCTGCTAACTCCGAGACACAGTCGTGAGCACAGAGGAATAAATGTTCTTCATCTTTGAGCAGCAGTGAGCAAGGAGGCTCCCCTCTGGTTGAGTTTAATCAAACAACTCCTCCCCCCCCCCCCCCCCCCCCTTCCAAAACTACCAACTCTCCAGAACAACCTCACCACCAATGCCATTCCATGACGGTACCCTGTCCCACCCACTCTCTCTCCACACACACACACATACACACACACATATACACACACACATACAGACAGAGAGATGTGAAAAAGAGTGATCCTTGTCAGTGAGGCTTGGCTTTGAAGTGGAGAGGCTGGCGCCCGAGTCGCTGTCAGAACAGCTGCTGTCTCCCCTGTGCAATAGCTTGGGGGTGGGGGGGTTCTGATGGCGGGGGGAAGGTTGTGTACGTGTGTGTGTGTATGTGTGTGTGTGTGTGAGAGAGAGAGAGAGAGAGAGACTGCATGAGGTGAGGTAGCAGCACCAGCAAACAGCAGATGTTTACCTGAGTTCGTCCTCTCCTTCTGCGCCTCGCCAGTCAATCACTCTGAAGAGAAAAACAACCCACACCCCCTCCCACCTTCCTCTCCTCCCTCGCTCACACACAACCTACCAATTAGCAGCTTCCGTTCAAGAAAGGGGGAGAGAGAAAGACAAAAAAGGAAATTATATCATCACGGTTGACGGGTGATTTGTCTGGGAGTGAATATTCTAATTGCCCAAGTTTTATGACACATGTCAACACAATGCATGCATGGCTCTCCTACAGGTAAGATTTGTTTGACTTTTTTTTCTCCTACTTTTCTCCAAGGCTGAGAAGCTCAACGTTTTCTGGCAAAGCTACTTATAAATCACTACAATGGAACAATGGGGAGTGTTCCTCAAGCCTGTAGTTGGTTGTGTGACAACACACCCATATTAGTGTCATGTAGCATGTTGTGGTGATTTGTTGAGTCCTTGCTCTTCTCAGAGGAACCGTGGGACCACGGCGGTGCTGTTCTTACCAGGCCTCTGATCACATGACCACTTGTTTGCTCTGCGATTGGCCTTTCTGGCCATGTGGTGGTGAGACCTATAGCACTTCCGTTAGGCGGAAAAGCCTTTTGTGTTTGTTAGTACTGTATCTACAGTACCCTTTCATTAAGTTATTTTATGAAGTCAACACACACACTGTCACACACACACATACTGTTCTAAACACAGCTAGTCCCACTCAGAATTGTACATCATCTTCCACCATGATGGAGAACCAGAAATGGATGTCCATGTAATGTGACACTGCTATCGCGCCAGCTGTGTTCTTTGCCTAACACTGTACTAAAAGTCCCGCTAGCAGTGATGAGGGAAGTCAGGGTGGGCTTCTGATGCCGCACAGGGGTGGCAGTGTGGCCCTCCTCTATCTTCCTCCTCCTCCTCCTCCAGAGCGCACTGCTCATCAAAGCAGCCTGATACAGCGGCACGGGAGGGCGGGCTGCCGGAATGTTCTTTTCTAGATGGCTGTTGGAGAGTTACTATGACAGCAGAGACTAACAGTGCTAGGTTTAGCCCTGAGTCCTGACTAATTAAAACAAGTCTTAGTCTTAATGAATGTCTTTCCTTGTCTAGCCTTAACAGTAAAACCCTTATTTTAGAATAGGTTCTAGGCAATCTCAAAACAGACATCAGAACACTGCGACGCTGATCTGAGAACAGTGCGCTTACTACAGCAATGCTGTCCACATCACATCAAGTCCACCTTTTGCAATTGCGAAGCATACAGCCAGCAGAGGGCAGTGTTGAGTCAATTTAAATGTGTGCGAGTCAATGAGTAGCACACATAGCAGCGTGCGAGGTCAAAGTCTGTTGTTCCACAGAGTCAGTCTTATCTGTATCTGTCCAGGCTATTGGCTCAAGATTAGTCTCTGGGTCAGATTGAGCAGCAGGGGGATATCCACCATCACACACACACATCTAAACACTGTGGAGTGGAGTGGGATTGAGACTGAAGTAATACTGATCATTGACACAGGAGTCATACGAAAGCATGTATATTTAAGACAGATTTTATTCACTTTATTTTTCAAGTGTTATGCAGGCAAGTTTCTCCTTTTTCTTTTTTTCCTCATTCTTCCCTCCATTCACATAACACATTTGTACAAAGTTGTATTTTAAAAATATCAATAAACTGCAGCCTTTGAGGCTAACCTGACAAAAAAACCCATTATCAAATGTCATGGAGACAAACGAGAGATCTTAGAAAAAGATTTACAAATGAGATGTCACTAGAAAATATTAAAGAAAATCAGTTGTCACACAAAATATTACCAAAAACATCTAAATTGTTTGGTATCAACCATTTCATTTGAAACTTTTTTTTTTTGCTTGGTATTTTTTTCAACTCTTTTCTTTTGAAACACGTTATGATGTGAGAAAAAAAGGATAATTTAAATTAAAAGGTAATGATTATATTTATAAAAGGACCACATTTAGAAATAATAATTCATTACTATTAGCAAAAAAATAAAAGACATGCTGCACATAATCTCTGAATTGACAGCACACAACACACATCAGCAATTTCTGCAAAGGCAAATATTAAAAATACGGATAAATAATAAATTAGCGATACACAGTTCGTCATCTACAGTTGTCTGTGCTGCATGAAAAGCATGTGGGCTGCAAGGTAACAGAGGTGGGGGTTGGGTGGAATATTTTTTTCTCTTGAAGGGGCAGGGGCATTCTGGGTAATATGTTTTTTTTTCAATAAATTAAATTAAATAAAAAGAGACTTTACTCACGAAACGGACACAGAGAAAACACCACCAGACACGTTTCAGAACATCATAATGACCAAGGTGGGCGCTCCGAGCCTCCACCACCAGGAGACTAGGACTGGTGTAGACTCATGTGAAGGAGACAGACGGGGAATAACTGGGGCCTGGAAGATACAATGATGATAGGGATGGGCTAATGGCTGTGAGTAGGAGTGTTCTAGCATGGGCTAGTCAATAAGTATCCATGTTTCTAACTGTGTTGTGTGCGTGTGTGTGTGTGTAAGCACTCTACTGGGGACCTGAAAACATGTTTCTGACTGTGTGTGTGTCGGTGTATATGTGTGTTTGGCAGTGTATGTATGTGTGTGTGGTAACTAAGATGGGCATGTCTCTGTCCGAGGCTTTTGCTCCTCTGAGAAATCAAACCTTACTGAATTCACCTTTAGGCTGTGAGAAGTTTGGACATGGTGGGTGGGGGTGGGGGTTCAAGGGTGTCCGTGAGGGCGATAAGCGATTTATTTATTTACTTTGTAATATTTTTTTTTGTCCTTAGAGAAGGATTCGCAACCTGACGAATCAGGGGAAGGAAGCAAAGTTGTTGTTTTTTTTCTTTTCTTTTTTGGAAAACAAAAATAAAAAACAAACAAAAAACAAACAAAAAAATAAAACAAAACAAAAAAAAGAGCGCTGGCTCACTTAAGAGTTCACAAGTTTCTCCAATAAACAATTCACAATTTTAAGGTGCCCTGTATCACCGTAGTCCACTCACCTTGGGAGACTCCAGGGCAACAAGGAGCAGTACTGCAAGTTTGTGTTAAGGCATTGTAGTACAGTTTGTATGACTTTGAGAGACAAAAGACCTTTCTGCTTCTGCATTTTTTAAAAACCTTTTCTCATTTTGTTTTTATTTTAAAACTCCTGTATCAAAGAAACCTACATTTGCTCCCAACCCTCAATTAATGTAAACATGGTGTCACTAAGATTGTCTTTAAAGTATTGCTTTCATCTAAACTTGGCAAGCCATAGAAAGCTAGATTGTGTTTCTGTTTTACTACCCCCACACCATCTTTTCTAGAAACCGTGACAGTAACAATTTTCTCAATAGGAATGCTTTGTTTTATAAATTTAATTTTATATGTGCTTTTTAATTACTCTCTAACCTTCTCTGTTCTGTTCGGTTCTGTTTCCCTTAAAACAGGAACTTCAAAAAAGGCTAACTGTCCTCCACTGAAACTGTAACCTGGAGATCCAAATATAATCTTTAAAAGGCATGGTTTTCAGAATGCTCTAGCATTTGGCAAATACACATACACACCTTGAGCATGTCTGGGCTTAGTTTCATCCATGACTCTAGTCATGATCCGAGCCCAAGTATAAACACTAATCTAGCATGGACCAGAGACTGACATTGAATCGATCAATAGAATAGTTTCCATCTTTGATTTGAATCAAGTCTTCAGTCGGTTATTATTGGCTGTGTAAAATAGCTTTGTTTGGGGCCATCATATGTCCGCACTGTGTACCTGTGCACCCTCCTCTGCCAAACATTTGAATAAATAGAAGAATCTGGCCCTGGCCTTGTGGTTTCTCTATCTGGGAATCTCAGCCAACCTGTCTAAATCACCTCATTATATAGATACTTCATACCTGCAAATAAAAAAAGTACATCTTTTTGTGCATAGAAATAGATTCTCTGTTAACCACAAGCGTCTTTGTGGTGGAGATTCGTATGAGAAAACCACAGAGCCCACCCACCCCTCCTCCTCCATCTTCTCCTCCTCCTCCTCCCATTGTGCTACTGTTCTGATTCAGTTCAATACCTTCACCTGGCTATTGGTACATTATTTGAACTATTCTTTCTTTTAAATGCCATACAACTTTAGACTTTGTCATCTTTTGTCATAATATGCATTAGCTATAGAACTTTCTGAATAACCAAAAATAAAAACAAGAGGAAATCAGAGAATAAAAACAAAGGTGAAAGAAAAAGTCAGGTGCACTTCTCTATCAGTCAATGTCCATTTGGTACCAAAACGTTGGTTCCAAGTGAAGGAAAGAAAAACAAAAGAATAAGGGCGGGGCTACTCAAACTCCTCCTCCAGGTTGTTGGAGGTTGTGGGTGTGCCCGGGTTTGAGTCCTGGGAGAGTGTCGCCACGGTAACCATCCTGGGCGAGCCCAACACCTCATCATCGCCATTGTCCTCCATGTCCTCTGTGGTGATGATGGCCAGGGCGGCACCCCCCTTCTTATTCTGGTGGGTTTTGATGTGCTTAGAAAGGTGGTCACTTCTCATGAAGCGCTTGGAACATTCTGGACATTCAAACCTCTTCTCACCTAAGAGGAGACAATGAATAAACACACAAAATTACAAAACTGGATAAGGTCCTATAAAATGGAAGACAAATTTATTATAAAGTACTGTATAAAGTATTTATCTTCAATTTGTCTTCAGTAATTTATTATTTAATTACTGCATGCATTATATTACTTCAATATGATATATTATTTCAATTTGCCTTCAGTCATTTCTGCATGCAGTATATTATCTTTAACAATCAAACCTCAGTTATACACACGGTTGCACAGTAGTGAATTTAGCCTAGAAACATTTTATGACCAAATCTATTTTTAAATAGAGATGAAGAGAACTCCTTGTGCATGGGGACTAACACTGTATACAGAGAGGTGGACATCCTTTTATCAAAATGTCTACATGTAAACAGGTCCGCAGGCTAACATTATCACCTACTTTCTTGATAAGGTATAAGGGTTATATTGTAATCACAGCTTATAGTGACAGCACTGTCATCCATGGCAACATTTATAATACTCATATTTAGAAAAAACTGAATGATAATGTTAAAGATGAAAGGATCCTCTGGCAAGTTTTGTGAGAGTGACCTGTGTCTACTTGTATTATACAGAAGTGCTCGGCTGCTTCCCTAGGGACAAGCAGGTTCATTAACATTATCGGCATGTGATTGTCAGCGGGTAATCCACTGTAATTATACTCCTCGTCTAGAACAATGCAGGTGTGCTTCAGATAAGTGTGTGTGTGTGTGTGTGTGTGTGTGATATAAAGTAGAAGACAACGGCCATTACAGTATGCTTTTGCTGCATTAAAGTGCTCAGATGTGCGTGCAGAAACATCACATATTCTAACCACTTATTCTACCGGTAAGCCCCATCTGAGAGACAATTCTTAGATTTCTGGCAAAAATCACCTATTACTTCTATTGGCACCTGAATGTGCAATTGGTCTGTGAATGTTACTCTTTATTAGCAATGCTAATTGCTGGCAAGGAATGTTTGTGTGTTATCAACACCTGTCTTTTTTGCACCGTTTGTACACTCTTCTGAAACACTAGGAAAAAACATGTTGAAAGGAGTGATAGAATGTGAGAGGGAGAGATGGAGTTCTGCATAGTTTAAACATTTAAATGTTTATTGAACAAAACTGCAACTCCTCAACCAGAAGCAACATCTTGCATCTGCCTGTCGTGGACACCTGCAGTTGAAGTGAACTGTTAACTGAGTTTAGGCTGAGAGCATTCTAAAATTATCCCACCTACAGTCTGGAGCTAAAGGAGAAAACATTCATTTATTTCTCTACAGGTATTGCTTATAGTTTCCTTAATTAGCAAATAGCCAAGTTATTAGCGTCATTTCATTTCAAGCAAAACTGTAACTTTTATGCTAGCACATTGCTCTGTTAAAATATTTGCGTAGTAGAATCCTTCTGATGCTCCCACAACAACCTCTGAGATTATTGCTAACTATACCTATCTTAGCTAGCAAGAAGCTAGAAGCCATTACAAAGTTAGCTGACCAATCACAGGCGCTGTGGGTGGGGTCTCTGCTAATAGTTTGCGGCAGTTACCTGTGTGTGTGCGCCGGTGCCGCTGCAGTTCGTCACTGCGGGTGAAGCGCTTGCCGCAGAAGATCCAGTTGCAGACGAAGGGCCGTTCGCCCGTGTGCCAGCGCAGGTGTGCCCGCAGGTGGGACGTCTTCCCGTACACCTTCCCACAGCCCTCCATGTGACACACGTGCTGCTTCTTTTTAGATGGGTCACTGTTGTTCCTGAGGACACACACACACACACACACACACACATCAATTAATTCATAACTATTTTTTTGCACACAACTGAGTAAAGAAAACATTTTTTGTACAGGTTCCGTATTTGTATTTAACAGGTCATACTGTAGGTTGTGGTGACATTATTTCATTGTTCTGCGAACAACAACTCTGTCTACAATAAAGTCCCAGGAATAAATAACTCCACCAAAGCCCCTGTGCTCCCTTTGGCAATGGGAAGAGACATAGTGGCTGACTGTGGAAAATAAAAACAATGGGCACCTTATGTTCAGTCAAGAGCAAAGACACCAAAAGAAAGTGCCGGAGGGAACTAATCCATGGTGCAGATTTAACCACTTATGGCAGTCTCTGGAGGAACTCAGGCAGCAATGTTATCAGGATGGCTGACAAATGCTGCCTTCATCTCCTCAGAATGAAAACGCTCTTTCAAGGAAACCCTCAATGACTATGAAGCACGCAAAGGAAAAACCCACATCCCTGTCAAACACCCAGTAGCGAGGCAAGTAACTTGTCTTAACAAGCAATGCTACACACGCACACACACAGACACACACACACTCACACGTACTTTGTGAGTGAAGCACACACCCTCTTTCAGAACCCGTTTCTTCCTGTTCCTATGATTTTACCTTTCCTTAGCCTTTATCCAGACTTTTTTGCAGTTCTCCCTCAAACGGCGCCATCAACTCACCAACAGGTCGTGGCACCAAAGTGTCAGATATGAACTTTGTTTTGGGTTGCCTAGCAAGATAGCGTCAGTGAACGCCATGTGGTTAGATCGCCATAGCAAAGATTCTGAACAGTCTTCATAGCTGGGCAAAGCGCTGGAAGACAGACAGACTTGAAACGGGAATTGCTTGTCTGCATGGATTTGATTGAGTATATATAAAAGCTACCATCCTCCTCTTTTCTGAAACAAACAAAAAATAACTTTTCCAAATCACTTGGAATGGTTGTATCGCCTCCCTTTCGATTACTCTCTAGAACGGTTGCTTTCAATGTGAAAGCTATCAGACCAATGTAGAGGAAAAATCTCGTTTATTTTGACTCTACTGTCAGAGGATACAAGCAGCTACAGTGAAAACTTTCAACTCCCTGGCTCGTTTATCATGGTAGCCTACACATGTAATAATGTTGCCTAGGCTACGCATTTGTCCACCTACCACCACTATTTTTTGAAGCTATTTCCGATATCAACTAAAACTTAGCGAAATGTAACCTAATGCACTGTGTAGGCTAGTTTGTTTGCGGTTTGGTTTTAGGTCTAACCTGAATGATATTATGGGTTGGAATGGAATAGATTTGATGCATGTGTGTTTGTTTACATCATTTGTTCTTTTCTAAAATGTGTCATTGAAACAAGGAACGTTCCCGGAACAATGGCAAAAAAAATATATATTGGTTCAGGGTTTGTAAAAAATGTGTGTGAAAGCAGCCTTGAAGAATTAGGCTACTTCTGTTACTACAGTTACTGGCTGCACAGCTCATCCCAACTACAGTCAATTACACCTCTCACCTATACACTCCCTCACACACAGGTGGTCTCGAGTGTACTCAGTCAAAGCACACACACACACACACACACACACACACACACAGTCCTCTCAACTCTACTGACTCTCACCTATACTCATACTCAGTCCTAGAACACACAAACACACACACACACACACACACTGAAAACTTAGGCGTCCTAAACCTACCGACTCTAGGTCCTCTTACCTATACTCCCACAAACACACACACACACACACACACACACACACACACACACACAAGCACAGTCTTACCTGCCCTCTCCATCTCTGCAGTTGGGGCAGGAGCAGGCCACTCTGCGCAGCCTCTTGCTGGGTTGGCCCTCCTGGTCTGAGGGGCTCTGCACCTGTCCCATCTGGTCCGGACTGACTGCGCTCAGGGCCGTGTTCCCTAAGTTCCCCACCGTCACCGTCACAGACGCCGGTTGGGCTTTCACCCCCTCTTGACCCTGTTGTTGACCTTTGGGGAGAAGAGAGTGGTGGAGAGAGAGAGAGAGAGAGAGAGAGAGAGAGAGAGAGA
>JAGFZM010004360.1:0-10582 GCA_017657215.1 Limnothrissa miodon
TACTGCTGTCAATCTGATACCTATAGACATCATTCGACTGCCTCAGTCAACAGAGCTACGGGTTGATTCACTCCGGATAATCCCTTTAAATGTTCTTTTAAGATCTTAATATCTGCTCCACAAACCATGCATGCCTCAGAAGTTTGTTTGTTCTTCAGGTTGTTGTTCACAAGGGACACCTTTGGAAAATCACTCATGGAACCCATAGTCACTCAGATTTGAGTCACACATGTGAGCGTTGTTATAGAAAGGAAAGAGAAGCCAGTGAGAGAACAGCTTGTTCGATTTGACACAAGTTCTCTCAAGTTTGTGGCCCGGGTTACTCCCATTTAACACGTATTACCTATTTGAGTGGCAAACATGGGTGACTAAGCAAACAAAACAAAACAAAACAAAACAGAAATTCATCTGTAGAAGTTCTAGCTGGTGGGTGGATATCGTCAGACAGAATAACTGGTATTTTTCCAACGTCCCCCGACATAACACTGCATCAGGGGTGGGATCTAAACGGCTTGTCTAGGCCAGGGGACCTAAGACCTCTGACATCAATAAATCAAGACTAATGCAATAGACCACCATGAGACCACCACAGATCAGACTGGATGTACAGAAAATGTTCTTTAAATGAGTTTTTCATAATATGGCTCCTTCAAGACAATCTGCCTAATTTACCTCTAAAACAATTTAGTCTGTCTAACACTGACTCTGCAGAAAAGTAACCTATTGCCGACATGACTTCTACTCCAAACGCCGTGGTCTGCATTTGTTTTGATAGAAAAGATGAATACAGTCCCATTGCAGCCTTTTGGCCATCCTTTCTTCTCCTCCCTAGAGGACAAATCTGCATCTACCTGAAGTACTATTCCCCCCCAGAGGAGCGTCTGATAAAACACTGAGAATACTTCACACTCCTGCCTTAGGTCTGCTGCTCTGCAGAAAACCAAATCATTAGAAGCAAACATGCAGACGGATGCTGGTGGTGACCTCATGTTGGTGATGTACTGTAATTTCAGACCAAAACGAGAGAGAGAGAGAGAGAGAGAGAGAGAGAAACCCTCTTCCTCTTTTCAGACAAGGGCTGTACACTGAGGATCACATGCCTGCCACAGAATGGGGTCAACGACTCAAGTCAAGTTGAGTCTGCAAACATTTCCTCCTGTGTGTGTGTGTGTGTGGAGAAGAAGTAGTACCCTCCTTCCTGGAGCTAGCCCACACAACACACACCAAGGGAATTGTGCTGGACAGGTTTTTAAATTAGGTGGGTTGAATTCAAGGCCTTACTAATGTCTTACAGAACTACCTGAAAACAAATGGCAAACTGAATTATTTGAATGCACAAATGCAGACCCCACTGGTACAGTGGCTCAGGCGTTCTGATGCATTATTCTTTGAATCCTTCTTTGAATGCTTCCAATTGGCTGTCATTCCGAGAAAAAAAAAACACACACTGTGACATAATTGTACGATTTCAGCAGGACAGCTTGGGGACACGGCCAAGAAAAACCAAGAACATTCCTTGCAGGCAGAGAGAGTCGCTCCCTCGAAAGGGTTCCTCCAACAATATGAGCAACGCTCAAGAGCAGGAGTAGAAACATTAACAGCTACTATTCCTCAACCTAGATCCTTACATCTAACACCATTGCAAAGCTTATGTCTATCTCTTGCTTATGGCAGGCTGTACGAGTCCCAAAAAATGTGTCTTCAAGATATTTTAGTAATTACTTCTCTATCTGGATCAAAAATGTTCAGTCTGAAAAAAAACTTCCAATTAAACATTAAGGATGACTTGGATGATTCTATATTTTGTCATGACAACCAGCATTTGTGTGCATCTTTTTCCAAACAAAGATTTCACTGTTCACTGCACACCCCTTTGCTATTAAACCCATGACAGCTACTTCAGTTGATCATGTCTGCTTCATATTAACTGCATTTGAACAAATGCCCATGAGAATCCTCATTCACACGGCACGGACACTTGCAGAACTTTCGAGAACAAGTGTTTCCACACCACTCTCTGGGTGCATTCAAAATGACTGTGCGATTACAGGAAGTCTTGCTGTGCGGTGCTGTGCTGTGCTTGACTTGAAACTACCCCCGCAACGGTGACTGACAGCATGGAAAGAAAAAAAAAACGGCACAGGGGTGGAGTGAGGAGAAGGGGTGGAGAGGGGTGGTGTTGTGACCCTGCCAAATGACACATGGCGTGTCAAAACGCAACAGATGACACAACACAACTTCTTCCACACAGTTCATTAAGGAGCAAGACATGAATACTGTAACTCCCTACTGCACAAAAGACTTGTTCTGCTATGCATCTTCTCAGAATTACAATGTATGGTTACTGTTATTACTTTAACAAATCTTTATCTAATCTGACTAATATCTAAACCAACTACCAACTAATGAACAAATAAAACCTACTGCAGGAAAGCCTTTGACTAAAACCTTGAGGGGTCCTTGGGTGAGTCGGATGTAAGCAAACTTTCATCTCAATCCCAGAAAATCCAAATGGAACCCTTTTATTTTCAGGGGTTCATCTGCCACAAACACAGAAGTAAGAATTACTAGTAAATCCCTGGGGGCCGACCCAATTAAAAATATTTGAAATTTCATCAAAATTTGAAATGATCCTTCTGGTAAAATGGCACCCTCTTTGGCAAACACAATTAAACTACAGTTAAGGTTATGCTGTCTGACCTCACATGAAGGCTATGCTCACATCCGCTAGTCACTATTTCGAAGTTCAAGATTTTTTTTACAAAGGAGGGCACAATCATGCACAATCTCCACAAAAGCCAAGGCCATGTCTTCAAACTCGTGTCAGACCCTGTACAGCACTAAACATCTACCCCTGTATGGATGTGGTAAAGTACTATAAGCACATCTGTAAAATAATACTCAACTCTGCATATGAATTCTGCATAAAAATACCATCGGAACAACATCATAACATTGTTAATAACATTATTATAACAATAATAATAACACCGGAAGTAGCTAACCTTTAACAGACAGTAAAACTAATGGCTGTGTGTGGTGTGTAGAGCAGCCCTGGTACCTTGCACTCCGGTGATGGTGAGGGGCACTCCTTGAACCTGCACCCCGGCCGCCCCTAGCCCTGCGATGTTGACCGTCTGCACACCAGTCCCCGACGACAGCTGGGCAGCATTTAGGGTGATGGGCGTGCCGCCGAGTGCCAGCGGCGTGATTTGCGTGAAGGTAGCGCCCCCTCCGGCCGCCGCGGCTGTCGCACCCGATGCCACGGGCGCCAGCGTCAGCTGCTGTGGCATGGCGGCGTTCTGCACCTGCACCGTCTGCCAGCTGATCTGCCCGCTGGGCGAGAGCGTGGGTGCCCGGATCAGCACCTGCGCTGGATTCTGGAAGGCCTGCAGCTGAAGGTTCTGCTGCACCGGCTGCAGGGTCTGGCCTGGCTGCAGCTGGATGGAGCCTGGCACCAGCTGCTGCTGCTGGGGCTGCTGGATCTGGATCTGCTGAAGCACCGGGTGGCCCACGATGTGGAACTGCTGGATCTGCTGCTGCTGACCTGCCTGCTCTGCTGGCTGGAGCCCGTTGGCCTGGACCTGAATGGTACCAGCAGCGGTGACGGTAGAAGTGGGGTGGTTCTGGCTGTCCGCCTCAGCCTGTTGGGTCTGGGGTTCCTTGTCTGAGGCGTCGCTGTCAGCCAGCGCTGGAACCGTGGTGCTCAATGTGGTGCTGTCCACTGACGCCACAGCAACAGCATCGCTCGCAGTCGTGGTGGTGGTGCAGGTGACGATGCCAGAAGATTCCACCACACCACTGCTCACAGGAGCAGTGATCAGGTTGCCATTGGAGATGCTGGCGTCTCCAGGCTGCACGAGCTGGACAGCTGCCCCGCCCCCTGCCACATTGTTGATAACGGGCAGGGCAAGGGTCACACCGCCGATGTTTATGGGTAATGTAGTAACCATGGGGGTCTGGGCACCTTGGATGGTCTGCAGTTGGAGGGGGAAGGAAGGCCGAATCTGCAGGGGGATGGCCTGGTTGGCAACGTTCTGGGTGACAATGTTGGCAGAGCCTGCCCGCTGAGGCGTGGCAAGGATGGCTTGATTGTTGCCAGCCGAGATCAGTTGTATCTGCTCGGGCTGGACACTTAATGACGTGGCACTGGCAGGGTTTATTTGAATCTGCTGCCCATCCGCAGTTTGGATGTGTGGTATTACCTGGTACTGAATGCCGCCTGTTGAATTAGGCATATTTTGCACCTGGATGATCTGAAACTGCTGCTGCTGTTGATGTTGGGGCTGCTGCTGTTGCCCAGCAGGTGCACTGTTAGCACCAATCACCTTAACTTTGCGTCCAGAAGCGCCATCGCTGGATGCAGCTGTGGCGATGGTCATACCTGCTTGTGTAAGACTGTCCTTAGTAACCGTGGCAGGAGCAGAAGCGGTGATAATTTGCCAGCCATTGCCGGTGAATTGCGCGGGAACGAGCTCCAGCTGTTGTGGAGGGTTCTGAAGCTGCACGAGTCCCTGGCTGGGGTCGATGATGATCTGCTGCGGTACTCCCGTCTGACCCTCGCCGGCCACGCCCCCTATCTTACTGCATGTGGCAGCTAGCAGCGCGAGTGGAGATGGCTGCGAGTCCTACACACGCCAACAATACACCAGGGGAGAAAGAGAGAGACAGAGAGAGAGAAAGAGAGAGAGAGAGAGAGAGCTGTCAAAACTGTGGGCGGGTTTACAGGAAGAGTCGGTGGGTGGGAGTGAACCACATTTTTTCATTTCTCGGTAGAGATGGTTTACAAAATAAAACTAGGTCGCAGGCAATTATTGTAACACGAACATCGGAATGCATCTTAAAACGAATAAGTGACACAGTGTATACAAATCGTAACAATAATACAGTTGCTCATTTACACATCGATATATACGTTTGCATGTTATATGCTACTATAATATGCAACTATGTCAAATAGTTTCAACCAAAATATACGTACACAGACCGAAATATGACTCAAGAACTGGACATAGCCTGACATTTAGCAAACGAACACATTCTGAGCAGTAGGCATACAGTCAGAGGGACGAAGCTAAGGAACCAGGAAGTGCTTGCAAGAAACTGGACCTAACGGGGGGCGGGTGCGCTGGGGTGTTTTTGATACCTGTGATCCTGAAGTTTTGCCCTTGTCACCTCCTCCTGATTTGCCCCCATCTGTTGCCATAGCTTCCTTCTTCTGATCTGTAAAATGAAATCGTAACCTATATTCAAAAGGACAATGGCCGAATTGCAATGATAGCCAATGAAGACCAACAAGCTAAAGTTGTTATATTTTCGAGAAATAACGTTTAATTAAAAGCATCTCACTGTGCATCTGACATGCCCTATGTGGCTAGATAAATGATACCAACGCGTGGTTTACAGTTCGACCCTAGAGCCTCGGGAAAAGTAGCATTAACATTGCTAAAGGAGGTTGTCCTTTCGACACACTGCACGACCAAAACTGAACTATCATGTAAACAAATAAAAGACATTAAAATCCAGAACAGATATAACATACTCAATTATAAAAAGCGGTCATAACGTTAACAGATTGGCGATGCATAAAAAGAGGGGTGGAGACGGATGGGAGGGAGGGTACGTACCACTCATCCCGCATTAATAAAACCGGAGAGGAGTTGTTTAAGAAAAAAAGGCCGGACGCTGTGGAGGCAGAGGCAGGCTGAAGCCCGGAGAAGGACGGCCTATTTTTCCACGAATGGCTACTGCTAGGCTGTGGCGTAGCTCCTCCGACCGCTGGCTTTCTCTGACTCTGACGAAAGACCCACCCGTCAGGAAGGGCGGTACCAAATGCAAAGTACAATCTGTACGCCAGTATATAACTCTATCGCTACACAAAATATGTCCGGGCTCGTCACTTTCAGTTTCTTTCAGACGCGAGCTGAACGGAGTCGCGCAGGTAATTTTTCATCCCGGTTGAAATAATATTCATCGTTGAAGTATGTCCACATCGAAGTTGCGACTGTCTACACCATGATCCACCCACTTCCATTTAAATCTCAATCGAACGCCAGACCGTTCTCTTGTATAACAGCGGCCCGATCGACTTGTCTAGCCCAGGATAATTATCCGATATTTTTCATATAAATAGTGGCATCTTAATTTTCTAAATTGCATATGCACACTTTTTGATACACAATTGCATTTGAGCTATAGAAAGATTGCTATGGCTTTTGTGGGCGGATGTTCTCCTCCCACATATTCAGATTGGATGGACCAACCTCATATGCGAAGGTTTCTATGGGAGTTGTATTTGGTCTGCTTTAGCCTTAAAATGTGCTGCATAATAAAGGACTACATCTCCCATAGTTCCTAGCCGTAAAACAACTAGAACGTTGCTCTGGTGTTGTCATGTTCGGTTGAGCAGGAGAGAGAAAGGCGGTGACTTGGACGCTGTGGGGGTTGGGCAAGTTGAAACGGGAGGGGAAAGGATTCCTGAATGTCTATGGGGAAAGCGTAAGCTACCTCTCACGCTTCTTTCAAGCCACACGCCTACTTAGGTGTGCTGGCAGTGAGCAAAGCGAGTCCATAACTTGAAGTGGGTCCCTTGCAGGAGTTCATGTAGGCCTACATCAGATAGGCTATATATGGGTATGCATGAAATTAAAGAAAAACGTCAGACATGAAGCCAACACATGCAAAGGCTATACTGGTAAAATGTTTTGGCTAGTGCTGAGTTACTTTACAACAACTGCTTAAGGCTACTTAGGCTACTGTTTACCTACAGCAACTGCCACTAGGGGTATGTAAACTACAACATAGCTAGCTTGCAGTCAGCCTACATTTGTGGAAAAGTGATCAATTTGTGACCTGACCAACCAGAACAAAAGCATTTTTCCTCATAAGGTAGTTTTTATTGTAGGCGGATACACAGCCTGTGTTACTTTGACAATATAGGACCTATGTGTCTTTCCAAGAATGCTGAGACTGTCACAGACTAGCCTAGGCCTTTGCACATTAGCTAAGCCAGAGTTGGCCAGGGCTTTGGTGAAATGAACATGCTTCATAAGATCAGCATATTTCTCTGAGGCATGCCAGGGTAAAACCTCTGGGTTTGATAGAGGGAGGGGGTTGTGTGCACAGGCTAGGAGGCGAGGCAAAGGGAGCACATTCCATGCACAAGGCTGAGGAAAAAGTGTGTGAGTGAGAGAGAGAGAGAGAGAGTGGTGGTGTTGGTGGTGTATGTGTTGTTGGGGGGGGTTCTTTTGTTGTAAACATAGGTCTGGTTCAAACGGCACAGACTCACCTCCCCTCTCCCCATCACCTTAAGCCATAGCCAGTGCCTGATATAGTCTCTTCCTGGTGCTTACTAAGGACGTGACATGTCATGCCACTCTTGTCTCCTATTCAGACTCCCCCTTTTCACTTTCATGTCCACCCACTCACTCATTTGCTCGCTCTCTCTCTCTCTCATACACAGATACACACACACTCTGCTCTAGCTGTGTGTGTGTTTGAAAGTAGTTCTACTGGCTGGCTAATGGCTGTTTGGATGGTTCTTGCCCTTGGAAGCTCCGAAATTATAGGCAACACTTGCTTTATTGGATCAAAAGCATGCAAAGTTGCTTTTTATACATGCATTTAAATAACAGTTTTCTGCATTTAAATAACAGTTAAGATGTCAGATACACCACATACAAGTGGGGTTTGTGGTTTGGGAACAGTAATCCAATAAACATGGTTTATTGTTTTAACGTTGTAATGTCAATTAATTGATAGTAATAACATCATAACAATAACAACAATGATAATAATGAACTATTAATAATAAATAACTAAGAATAATTAATAAATGTATCATTCAGTGTGTGAAAAAAAATGATAAGAGGATGCTTTCCCCCAGCAGTTTTAAGTTTTGCCTTTAAAGTCTCTCTCTGTGCACAGGCCATTTGTGTATCTCATGACGTATCTCAAGCACATGGTGGACCATCCCTTTTTTCATGGCCCATGAGTAGATAGTGGTTTGGGCCTAGTGCCTGAACTGAGCACAATTATCCTTGCCTTATACCTGCATCTGCCCCTCCCTCTAACACCCACTACCCCCCACCCTCCCTCCCCCAGGGTCCACTCTGTGCAGAGTTGCTAGGCAACAGCGCTAGCGAGGCTGCAGTTGTTGAATTGGAGTAGCCAGAGAAACAGCCGGAGAGTTGGAAAATAAAGCAGAGGGAGAAGGCCGTGTGCACAAGTATTAGGCTATGGGGAATGAAGACTCGGTTAGGAAACACACTGTAAAAATATGGAACAAGAAAGCTAAAGGAGCAAACAAACAAACCAGGTATTTCAAGGTGTTGCATTAAACAAGCACCCAATAGCAGGTACAGGGTGTCAGACAGTGGCTAGCCTGGCACCTGGAAGGCCTTCAAATCCCAAGGCCTGTGGGCCTAACCTGTTGTTTGAACAGCTAATGCAGTGTAGTGGGTCAATCAGGATGTTCATTTTATGATAGCTGAGGTATGAATGTGTAAATGTTGACAATGAATAATAGGAACAAGGTTCCTCACAGTCCGAATTAAAAGTCCTGAGTTTCCACTAGTAGGCTATGACAGAGATGGCTGTGTGTTGTTAAGGCGCTTTTACACATGACCACACAACATTTAAAGCTTGCAATGCATGTTGGCCAGTTGTTTCTCTATGGAAACGTGTTAACACCCTTGTAGTAAGAAGGTAAGCAAGTAAGTGCTTGGGCCTCCTTAGCTGATGAGGGCCCCCAAGAAGGAAGGAATAGGTGTCAATCCATAGCACATACAAATGTTTCCCTTACATTTGTGTCCAGTAAAATTAATTATTGTAGTTTTGTATACACTGATGGTCTTTGATATTTTAATATCCTACTATGAGAATTTAATAAAACGTAAGGTTGGGCTAGAGTCTGGATCCCTGGTCTCGGCGTCGTTGTGGCCAGTGCAGGTGTTTTTGACGTGACCCTCAAAAATAAGTTCACATTTGTTGAACTTCGACCCTTTTGATGCTGACCTTTCGGCATTGCTACATTGTTTTAGCATAAACAAACTAGCAGGCTTTTTCTTTTATGTTATGGCTCTTGCGGACCTTTTTGTTCAAATGCAAAATTGTCATTGGATCAAGCATTGCAAGAAGGCACAGGTTTGGCTTTTCAGTAGTAGTGTGTAGAGCTTTAGAATGACAGCAGTGCTCTCTAGTGGTAATTATAGGTACTACATATCATTTCAACTAGGCAGTGAATGTAGGTCTATGGCCCAAAAAACAAATTGTTGCAACAGAAGAATCGTCTCAATAATTATGCAAATTGGAGGCCTGGACTTGGAGGAAGAACATGAACAAGCATGAACAAAACATTGATTTAGTCCATTCGAGACCTTTATCTAAAATGTTTTATTCTTATAGAAAACATCTTGAAAATTCTTTCAAATTATTTCAAATATTCTACGCCTATCTATTAATCCCAAACTCTCCGTTGATAATTCTAAATGAGATCTTTCTCTCTTGCAGCCTTAGGGTATCAGAACCATAGTCTATTATTTATTTTTTTTCCATTTCTCTTGTCACCATTAAAAGCTACAAGTTCATTTAAGATGTTAAATGCTCTTTGCTTTAGGACAGCGTAATGATGTGGCTATGGAAAAACAAAAAAACCAACAAAAAAATCCCACAATGTCTTTTGTCACCAATGGAATCTTAGGCTACCAAAAACATTTCTGTCAACTCTTTTCTAAGGATGCGAACGTTTCTGTCTCTCTTTAACACAGTTTCTTTCTTTGGAATTAGTTTATAGTTTTTAACCTACTCATCAGTTCACTTTATTTATTAGATTTTTGTTTGATCCCGCTGGGCCTGACTGGAACTTCATCACAGAGGCTTTACTTCTAACTCTTTACTTCTATACTTACAGTGGTCTAGTCCCTCTTAATTCTCTAATTCTTATTTTACATTTTTAATGTCATTTTATGTTTTATTATCCGCTGTTCTTTGCTTTTATCTCATTGAACTCCCTCTGTGTATGAATGCTCTATATAATTAATCTTGCTTGGCCATTCTTTTTTCCACCACAGGAGGGTAGCAACGAATTTCTTTGAAACTCCTTCCTCAAAAGCTCTGTCTTGCATATGAAAGAAAGTGAGAGGAGAAAGAGAGAGAGAGAGAGAGAGAGAGAGAGAGAGAGGCTTAAGGAAATAATTTCTGGACATTTTAACTCGTTTATGTCTGCTGTCTGATTTCTTACAGTGTCATCTCTTCATGTCTGTGACTCTCCATGGTGCAATTAGAGCCAAGAGACTCTGACAGTGATTATCACCACAGTTATCATGACCACAAAACGTGATTGACATGAATATCTAGTCGACATATCAGCACGCCGCTCGCTCTCTGTCCCCCTGGGAACAACTTGTTAGCGAGAACTTGGAGCTGTCAATCAACATCACAACAGCAAATTTTGTTCTTTCAGGCTCTCTTTGCTCTTTCCTTGTGTGTGTGTGTGTGTGTGTGTGTGTGTTTTTAGAGAGAGAAAGAAATCTGCCGAGAGAGTGTGAGAGGGACAGACGAAATGTACATGTAAGTACATTTT